>JAKTVG010000328.1:0-124844 GCA_030557085.1 Candida gigantensis
ATATTAGTTATCCAATTAATATGTATGTATGTGGTTAAACCTTGCTAGTGATAAATGGTTGCAAGCTGTGAGTGAGTTTATCAACGGGGGCTACTGTTTGGTTAATTACCAAGAGTGGGAATATATATAAAAATATGTTGTCATGGATATATTTATTGACATGCATTGGTTGGTTGGTAATGCCCCACTTTCGATACGATAAGAGAGAGAAAACACAATCTTGTTACGACTAATGTAAGATCTGTGGGTGTTAAGAACTTGGGAATTTCAAGTTGAAATTTGTCGCGGGGGGCCTTTTTCGAAAAGAGGAGGAGGAGGAGAGGTAGTGTTACGTAATGGACGTTGGGATATGATATGAGAACTGTGCATGGTCATTAGTTCTCCTCATGCCGGACTAAGCTTCCTTACTTGTGGTCTTCCTTACTGTGTGTTTGATAGACATGAGAAACATTTATTCTTTGGGTTTTTGCTGTAACGTTACATTATTATTATTATTAATATTATCAAATATTATTCCCCTAAACTATTACTTTATTTTCAACATCACCAACAAGATTAGAAATTTGAAAATCCCAAAAATTCGATCTTATAGGATCATATTTCAATTTCAACAATTCATAAATTTTTTTAGAATCATTAAATTTTTTTTGTAATTTATAAATTTTACCCAAAATTTCTAAAGCAAAAGAACTAGTAATTTTATCATTTTCCAAATCAATAAATTGTAAACTAAATTGTTCCAATTCAGTAATTGGACCATCAAATCGTTCATACATCCCCATTAAATAATTCCAAGAACTTGGATTTTGTGGACATTTAATGATTTTATCCTTGACATAAATCAAATCATCATCAATTGTTTTATCAGCAGTTAAATGTTTTCGACTAAATAATAAAAAAAATCGATGTGACCAAGCACTATTATTTTTTAAATCTAATTCAATTAATCGTTCAATAAATTTCAATTCTTTCACATCTTGATATAAATCAAATGTTTCAACTAACCATTTACGATATGACCAAACATGATGATTTTTAGGATCGGAATCTAACATTGCTTCCATGATTGGAAATTCACGATGTGGATCAAACTCCTTATTATTGTTATTGTCCTTTTTCAGTTCTAATATCAAACCAATGATTAATTGTCGATAATTCCAAATCTGATAATTCTTCTCATTATCCAACGCAATCTGTTCACACCAATCTAATTCATCAAAAAGATCAACTTTAGGTTGTAAATTTTTCAATATTTGATATCGATATATCCAAATAGTATAATGAGAAGCCAATTGTTCAATTCCTAATTCAGTTATATATAATGCTCGTTGAGAATATTCTTCATTTTGCATAAGTGCAAGTAAAGTCCCCATTATTTGTTTATATTCTTCATCATATAATATTTGACAAAGTTGAGGTTCTTCAGTATTGATTTTTAATGGGGTGATGTCGGAATAATCGTACTCTGAATCGTTCATTTTATGTTGCTTGTTTGTTTTGTTGGGTTGGGTTAAGTTATTGTGGGTGTAATTGAGATTTAACGAAATAAAGTGATATTCATATATATTTATATATTGAATAGATTAATTGATGTTACTGTTAGTATGTTTCTAGTATGGGTGATAATTATTTCTCTTTTGGTAACTGACAATGTAACAGGGGGTTTCAAACAAATGGGTCGTGTGCTTTGGTCACACGGATTTGTAAAATTGACCATCGCTACCAATAGCAGTAGAAAATAAGGAGCCCTTTTTTCATAGAACCCCATGGAATGAATAAACGAATGGAATGCTTAATTAATGATTGCTAAATTGGACTTGCATTTGGTAGTATAGTATATTCCCCAACCCCTTATTCCTAAATTGTCGACAATAAATAATGTCTTCAGATTTCCAACTATTCATCACAACAACCATTCTTTGTATTGTTATTTATTATCTACTATCATTTGTTTATCATAAATCTCAAGTTCCTATATTAGTAACCACATTTATATTCACAAACATGGTTTCCCGTACAAGTATGTTTCGATCCATTGTTGAAGGGGCACAACAAGCTTTAAGAAAAACATCACCCACCACCATTGTTGATCTTCCTAAAACCTCCGGAGTCAATCATCAAACATTTAATTCATTGAATGATATTCAAAAAAAGGAGATTTTAAGTGCTGTTCAATCATTAAAGAATTATGAATTTAATTCAAAAGTTATAAATGAAAGAAGAAGAGATTTATTCAAAAAAATGTCAAATAAACAACAATCAATTGTTAAAGATGTTGGATATTTAGATAAATTGAATAAAATAGATAATGCAATAACTTCAAATTATAAATTTATAAATGATGTTGCAAATCATACTATTTCTAAATATGGACTTTCTAGTGTTGATTTTGAATTTTTGGATTCTTCTTCTAATAATAATAATAAGAAGAAATCAACAACTTCTTCATCAAATTATAGAGTAATTGAAGCATTAGGTCATTATACTCGTGATTGGCATCAAGAAACGCTTGGTTTTGAATTATTACCAATTTATGAATTTATAGCATCACAAATTTCAGCATTGATTCCATATCAACAACATAATAAAACTTGTTTAATTTTCCCTGGATCCGGTTTAGGTAGATTAGCTCATGAATTTGGTAAATGGGATTTTGGAAGTGTTCATTCAATTGAATATTCTGGATTAATGAATGCATTTGTTGATTTTAATTATACTAAACAACCAGACAAGACGTATAATTTATATCCTTATACTCATACATGTTCTGATTTTTATAATTCTGAATCTCAATTTAGAACTTTCCAATTTAAACCATTAGGTGATGCTCCTAAAAATTTATATTTACATCAACAAGATTTCAGAGATTTTGAAATTCCCAATAAGCAAGATTATGAAAATATTATTGTTATTACTGCTTTTTTCATTGATACTGCTGAAAATTTAATGGATTATTTAGATGTTATTAAAAATTTGACATTACCATCAAAAGGTGGAACACAAAGAGGGTATTGGATTAATGTAGGTCCTTTGAAATATGGTACTGCTGCTCAAGTTGAATTGAATGCTGATGAATTAAAATCAATCCGTGAAAAACTTGGTTGGGAAGATTATACTTCTGTATATACCATTTATGATAAATTATCATTAGGTAATCAAACTGGTCTTGTTGGTTATTTGACAGATAAAGAAAGTATGTGGCAAGGATATTATGGATTAAATATGTTTGCAAGTGGCAGAAAAGAAAATAAATTATAATAATATATATATATATATATATACTACTACTTATTTCTATTTAGATATATCTGTTCCTTTATTAATTTGAATCTTTTTATCTTCACCACCACTTATAATACCAATTTGATTATCCCAACAAACATCAAATATTTTGGAATTTTTATTATTCTTTTCATTTTCTTCTCTAGTTATAGTATATAATGATTTTTCAGCTCTTACGTCCCATACTTTAACTGTTCCATCATGAGAAGATGATGCAAACATATTTGAATTATCAGGAGAAGCAGATAATCCCACCACGAAATTAGTATGACCAACTAATTTATTAATATTTTGATCAGCAGTTGTTGTATTGGATATTCTTGGATCATGTAAATTTATATGACGAGCTGAAGATCCACTAGCAATAAGATTGACTTGTGGTAATTGTAATACTGATAATAATGAATAACCAGTTGTTCTAGTATCAATGCATCTAGAAGTGATCAAATCCCAAGTTTTAATAGTATGATCTTGTGATACAGAATATGCCACGGTTGAATCATTAAAATCAAATATAATTCCTTCAACAGGTTCATTATGTCCTTGTAATAAATCCAATGGAGCACGACGTCTAATTGTGGAATCTTGTACTGCCATTTTTCTTCTTTTTTTAGAAGATGAAGAAATTACATTAGAATCATATTCTAAAGGTTGAATTGATTTCATTTCTTTATAATTTGTTGACCAAACACCAATATTTAAATCATACCCAGCGGATAAAATCCTATTATTTTTTGGATCAACTGCTAAATCAACAACAGGTGCTTTATGACCTTCTAAAAGTGCCAATGTCTTACCATCTTCCACTATTTCATCATCTCCTTCTTCTATTATATCCTCATATGAAGTCTTCCATAATCTAACTTGTCTATCATTCCCAGCAGATACAATTCTAGTTGGAGATATCCATTTGACTGATTTAACAGGAGCAGAATGTCCAATATATTGTTTTTCAACTTTCCCTGACATATTATAAGTACGTACAATTCCATCATATGAACCAGATAAAATTTTAGGTTGATTTATAGATAATTGAGAATTTATAACTGAATTACTTGTTGAATTAATTGAATCAATTGAAGAGATCCAATCATCATTATTAAAAGATGCTAAAAATGAAGGAGGTAAAATTGCCCTAGTATATTCTAATGTAAGAAATGCTTCATTTGATAATCCATTTTTCGTTAAATAATCTTCAATTGAAGTACGTAATAAAACACCATCTATAAGAAAATCAAAAGGAATTACACCACCATCACCATTATCTTGTTGATCTTTGAAGTTGCCTAATAAATGGTTGACAACTTCTGATAATCCAAATCGTTTAAGTGAAACTGGAACGTAAAGTGGGGTGTTGTCTGAGAGATGTAATGATTCATCTTCTTCGTTGGTGAAGAACTTGATCTTTATTTGATTCTTGTTGTTTGTTTCTTCTGTGGAACTAGTCATTTGAAGTTGGTGGTTATTATTGGTTTAAGAAGTAGAAGTATTATTGAAAAATTCCAATCTTGTATAATCTCCTCCTCATCGCGGTGGAATTTTTTTTTCCTTTCCTTCTACAAGCGCAGTCTCTGGTTTTTTTTTTTTCACTCTTAGTTCTACAATTAACATTTTTATTTTGCAACTTTTTAAAAGGCATGTTTTATTTCATTCATAATTATAAATCCTGATGTGTACCTACTTAAAAATTAACAGTCACATCCATTCTTGATTTAGGTGATCGTAACCCTCTTCTTAACCCCGGCACAGAAATCCTAGAAGTATAATTCCCAATCTTACTAGCTAATTTATACCCTCTATGAGCTCTTTTAACAACTTTAAAATCATTATTAGGGCCAATATTTTTAGATTTAACATATCTTGTAGAAACCTTCAGTTTGCGAAACTTAGTAATGGAATAATTATTAGTTTGAGAAGAAACTTTTGAAAATGCTCCATAATCTGATATATAACCTTTTGTTAATAAATTTTTCATTGCTCGTTTGATTCGTTTCCATCTTCTTGCTCGTGTTATTCGTGGGGGTGGTAAGGATCTCATATTTTTGTGTGTATTTATGGACCAAAGACTTTGATCAAATGGGAAGAAACTCGGAAGATTATAGATGCTAGGAATATGGTTGCTAGAAACAATTTGAAAATTTAAAAAGCTAGTTGATTGTTGTTGATGATAATGCAATTAAAAGTTTAGATGAAAAAAGCAAAAAATAGATGTTTTGTTGGATGGAATGAAAGATTAAATGAATGATTGTAAAATAAAGGTTGGGAAGTGTTGAAAAATGGAAACTCATAGTATGTGAATCTTGAATATTGAAAATGTCCATAACAGAAAATGATAATTCAAGATCTTCCGTTGGAACAGTTCCGATTGATTGTAATCGAAATTAAGATATACAAAATAAGGAGAAAAACAAGATAAAAACAAGTCGAAACCAATAAGATATATGCCACAAATACAAATATGATAGGTCCAAATAATTGTTTATCTACATCAATTCGGAAGTATTGAAGCTTGAAGTTATGATCTGTACTATGTATTATGAGTCGTTAGTGTGTATAGCTGTTGCTACCAAATGGGAGAGAAGTCAAAAAAATGAAAATCTCATCACCGCCGATGAGCTGAGTTGTCTCTTCTCCTGTAATCAGAAAAAATTTAATAACCTTTGCAATTTTCACCTTTTATATTCCCTTTCTTTCGGTGGTTTTATCATATAAACAACAACCCCATACTCAACTTACTTTATTTATTTACTTTTCCACAATGAGTGCTAATCTCGATGATGTTCCTATTGAAGTCTCCAAAGTCTTTGATACCATTTTGGTGTTGGATTTCGGGTCCCAATATTCCCATTTAATCACTCGTCGTTTAAGAGAATTCAATGTTTATGCAGAAATGTTACCATGTACTCAAAAAATTGCAGAATTATCTTGGAAACCAAAGGGGATCATTTTATCCGGTGGTCCATACTCTGTTTATGCCGAAGATGCTCCTCATGTCGATCATGATGTTTTTAAATTGGGTGTTCCAATCATGGGGATCTGTTACGGTATGCAAGAATTGGCCTGGATTAATGGTAAAGGTGTCGCTAGAGGTGATAAAAGAGAATATGGTCCTGCTACTTTGAATGTCGAAGATCCTGAATGTGCTTTATTTAAAGGTGTTGATCATTCTCAAGTTTGGATGTCTCATGGTGATAAATTACATGCTTTACCAACTGGGTTTAAAGTTGTTGCTACTTCTGATAACTCTCCATTTTGTGGTATTTCTAATGAAAAGGAACAAATTTATGGGATTCAATTCCATCCAGAAGTTACTCATACTGTTCAAGGTAAAAAATTATTAAAAAATTTTGCAGTTGATATTTGTAAAGCAAATACTAATTGGAGTATGGAAAATTTTATTGATACTGAAATTGCAAGAATAAAGAAATTGGTTGGTCCAACTGCTGAAGTCATTGGTGCTGTTTCTGGTGGTGTTGATTCCACTGTTGGTGCCAAGATTATGAAAGAAGCAATTGGTGATCGTTTCCATGCAATTTATGTTGATAATGGAGTTATGAGAAAGAATGAAACTGAAAGTGTCAAAAAAACATTGGATGAAGGATTAGGTATTAATTTAACTGTTGTTGATGCTGGTGATTTATTCTTGGGTAGATTAAAAGGTGTCACTGATCCAGAAAAGAAGAGAAAAATCATTGGTAATACTTTTATTCATGTTTTTGAAGAACAAGCAGCTAAAATTAAACCTCATGATGGATCAGAAATTGAATATCTTTTACAAGGTACTTTATATCCAGATGTAATTGAATCAATTTCTTTTAAAGGTCCTTCACAAACAATTAAAACTCATCATAATGTAGGTGGGTTATTAGAAGATATGAAATTGAAATTAATTGAACCATTAAGAGAATTATTCAAAGATGAAGTCCGTCATTTAGGTGAATTATTAGGTGTTCCACAAGATTTAGTTTGGAGACATCCATTCCCTGGTCCAGGTTTAGCAATTAGAGTTTTAGGTGAAGTCACCAAAGAACAAGTTAAAATTGCTCGTGAAGCAGATGCTATCTTTATTGAAGAAATTAAAAATGCTGGATTATATAGAGAAATTTCTCAAGCTTTTGCTGCTTTATTACCTGTTAAATCAGTTGGAGTGATGGGTGATCAAAGAACTTATGAACAAGTCATTGCTTTAAGAGCAATTGAAACTGTTGATTTTATGACTGCTGATTGGTATATTTTTGAAGCTGCATTTTTGAAAAGAGTTGCTTCAAGAATCGTTAATGAAGTTGATGGTGTTGCTCGTGTTACTTATGATATTACTTCTAAACCTCCAGCTACTGTTGAATGGGAATAGACTATAAAAAAATAAATTTTATATATACATATATATATTAATTTATATTCTTCTTCTTCTTATCATATTTGATAAATTTTTTGTCGTAGTATCGTTGCAATCACTAAAGAATCATCATGTGATATACTTAAATGAAACTCTTCATTGGATTGTTTATACAAATCATTCCAAATGAATGGTTTACCATCGGAATCATGATATCGATACCATTGATTAAAATTAAACCCACGTTGTTGTTCTTTATCTAATGTTTTAAATAATGCTTCTTTAGCTGCCCAAGATCCAGTTAAAAATTGAACTTGATGATTACAATCCATGGTTTGAAATTTAGGTAATTCATGTTTAGGATGTAGTATTCTTGTTGATAATCTATTTGCAAATGATGTGCTTTTTGAGGTTAATAATCGTTCAAAACGACTTGAATTGATTATATCAATGCCTATTCCTAATGTTATACCCAATTTAGGCATTGGGTTTGTTGCAAACTTGGTGAGTAAAGATAACAGATGGATCCCGACAGCCGAAATCTTTGAAAAAAAATTTTTGTTGCTTTTTTTGTTTCTTTGATTATCAACAACCAACATCATTATACCATCATCATGGCTTCTTCAATTCCAGGTCCTGTTGCATTACCACAATCAAAATATGATTTGTCTACCTATTGGGGAAGAGTGAAACACTGTGCTGAAATTTCCGACCCAACAATGTTATTAAACACAACTAATGATGTTGAAAAAGCTAAAAGAATGATTTGGGATTATAAGAATGGAGTTGTTTCTAAAATGTCACCTGAATTATGGAGAGCCAAACAAATTTTAGATTCTACTTTACATCCAGATACTGGAGAAACTGTTTTTTTACCATTTAGAATGTCATCTTGTGTATTATCTAATCTTGTTGTTACTGCAGGGATGTTAACTCCTAATTTAGGTACTGCAGGGACATTATTTTGGCAAATTGCTAATCAATCATTGAATGTAGCTATTAATACATCAAATGCAAACAAATCACATCCATTATCAACAACTCAAATCATTACTAATTATTCCATGGCTGTAACTGCATCTTGTGGGGTTGCATTAGGTTTGAATTCTTTAGTACCTAGATTGAAATCATTGAAACCAAACACAAGAATGATTCTTGGAAGACTTGTTCCATTTGCTGCTGTTGTTTCTGCTGGGATCGTGAATGTTTTCCTAATGAGAAGTGAAGAATTGAAAAAGGGGATCACGGTTTATGATAAGTCAGGGAATGAAATGGGGACATCTAAAAACGCGGCATGGTATGCTGTGGGGGAAACTGCTGCTAGTAGAGTCATTAACGCTACTCCAATCATGGTTATACCGCCTTTGATTTTGGTCAAATTACAAAAAACTAGATTATTGAAGGGAAAATCAAAGGGGGTAGAAACTTTAGTTAATATTGGATTAATTTTTGCAACTTCTTTGATTGCTTTACCTTTTGCTTTGGGTGTTTTCCCACAAAGAAGAATATTAGCAACTAGAAAATTTGAAAATAAATTTCATGATTTGAAAGATAAAGATGGTAATCCAATTGAAGAATTGGAATTTAACAGAGGTATATAAAATAAAAAATGATTTTCTTTACAATTGGTAAGTTAGTAAAAACTTGTATATATACAAAAAAACTTGTATATATACAAAAAAAAATGCACATTCTATTAAAAACAGAAGATCATTTTTCACCAATACTTCCACTCTTTCACTCTTGTCGTACCTAAAGCATTCTCAATAGCAGCACGATCGATATATTCACAAAACTGTTGTGGTGAAAATTTAGAAGCATCAGAAACATCTTGAGAAAATAAAATACCCACACCTTTACCACCTAAAGAAGTTTCAAAACATTCGTATCCTTCATCTTCAAACTCTTTTATAGCTTCTTGTATAAGTGATTCTTCAACATCATCATTCACCAATGTAATAGCACATCCACCTCCACCAGCACCGGTCAATTTCGTCGCACCAAGTTTATGTCTATCACCAATAATTTTCACTGTTTCCAAAGATGGATGTGACACACCCAACGCCACCAATAAACCATGATTGATATTAACCAATTTTCGTAATACTGCAGTTTCTTCTTTTCCAAACCCAGGTCTTACCATTACGGAATATGCTTCTTGTGATAAATGTTCAATTGCTGTCAATATTGAATTAGAAATCAGATTGAATTCAGTATTCAATTTCCCAACACCAGCAACTAAATCAGCAGTACTTTTAGGAACTTTTGTGTTTGTAAGTAATAATTTTATAGCAGGGAAATTCCTCATGTTTGTACGTATAGATGGTTTTTCAGGAATAGAAGTTCTTTGAAACATAACTGCCCCACCAAATGTAGCAACTGCATTATCTATCCCTGATGGATTCCCATGGAAACATTTTTCACCAATTAATGACCATTTATCAACAAATTCTAAATCTGGAATATCTTTAACGTCCAATTTATCATTCGAATGTAAATGAGGTTGATTTATCCATTGACCCAAAAGTGATAATGCCGTTGATAAACAAACTGATGTTGATGCAGATGATCCAAGACCAGCACCAATTGGTAATGTTGATCTAACGATAAAAGTCATACCTGGTGTTGAACTATCACATAAACTAATGTATAAGTAAAGGAAACAAAAACAAGCATAGTAATGCATTTTATTATCAAACCCATTTAATAAGTATGATAATTGATCAACAATTTCAGGAATCAATTCCAGAGGTGGTTTTGGTTTCCCATTATTTGTTTCATATTTAAGATAAGGTTTGATTTTTCCCCATGGTATATCTTCTATATTCCATGAATGATCTAAATTTATATCGGGGAATTGTAATCTTATTGTATTATTGGTGGTGTTTTTGGCAAAAGTTGGTGAGACGAGTAAGAAACATCTTAAACTTAAGGCGGCTGCTATTGCTGGTTTCCCATACACTGCTGCATGCTCTCCGAATATGATGACTTTACCAGGGGCGCTAACTATGAAAGGAGATTGTGGTGACATAAAAGGGGGGATGAACTTTTGTATAGATTCCAATTGTTTCCGGAGTGTGATTGAAAAATTAGAACACCAAAATTCAAAACAACAAAAAACGGGAACGAAAATTTTTGCAAAGAAAATGCGCAACCAACCAACACAAGCACAAATCAAAAATCCCAACAACAATAACATTAGTTGATACACATCACAATTAAGTTTCAATAAAGGAAGATAAACCTATCCAGCCATTCAGGAAAGAAAGTAAAACAACCAAAAAAAAAAGGAAATTACAAAAAGTCATGTCCTCATCGTTGGCGCAATTACGCGAAGCTTCAAACAAGCTTGATACAACAATGTCCAAGTTACCTTTGAAACCAATACAACCAACTCAATACTGGACTTTTGATAATGCGTTGGCGTTATTGAAAAACTGTGATGATCCATATCTATCAGATGCATTAGATGAGTTTCTATTACTAAATAAACAAGTTTTATTAAATCCATCTCCATTTTCATCATCATCATCTAAAAATGATGATAATAAAAAAACATTGAAGGATGATGCTAAAGATTTTTCATTAAGAGGAACCTTATATACCAATATCACATCACAGAATATCAAAGATGCAAAGAAATTATCTAAATTGTTACATTTGGATATTAATGAGACTCTTCGAGTGATTTGTCAAACAAACAAAAGAATCCCCAATAGAACACCACCTCCTGAATTGGAAGCAATTAAAAGCAAATTACATGATGAAGCATACTATGATAATAAAAGATTTCTGTTGTATACTTTTGAAATATTAAGGGAAAGAAGATTGGTTTTAGACATTGTGACTGAATTATTGGATAATAAAACTAACACCTATAAAACATCAACTATTCAAAACTTGGGGAAAGAAATATTTTTATCAAAAAGTTATTTATCGTCACTTATTGAATCTATTAGTAAACGAACTCAAGAATTGATCAAAGGGGAATATACTTCTGGAATAACTAAAGAAATGGATAATACTATATACAATGAAACTATTTTACTTTGTATTAAAGAATGTAAAGTATTGGTTGAATTGTTAGTTCAGAACCCAAATATTGATGCCGAAATTGTTAAAAAATGGTTTAAATTAATGAAAGATACAAACTTTGCCATTTCTTTGGGACCATGTATAAAATATCATGAAGCATTTTCCATAATTCAAGGATTATTCACCATTTTATGTGTTGAAGTTTTGAATTTAAATGATACTTTTGGTTCAGTGGATGATGCAACTCCTGATACTTCATATATATCGAATGTGGAAGCGTTCAAGTACATTAATGATGCTATTGCAACAACATCGAATTCAAATGCTATTGTGTTGTACAGTTGGTTAATCATTTTATTAAGAAAATTCTATTTTTTACAAGAAAACCCATCATTACCAAATTCGAAAATTTTTTTAAATAATCAATTTAGTTTACAATATTTGGAAGAACTTATGAATTTAATAAATCAAAAAACTGTTGACTTGAATGTTTTCCCATGTTTAGAAAAATTGAATGAATTGTTAAAGTTTGATAAAATTTATTCAGCAATTTTGGCATCTTTGATTATCGCTTCCATGCTGTTGGTTAATCTAACTCCAGAAATTGCAAGTGCAATTTTAAGCGTAATTTCAAATTGTCCAAATAACGTAATTGAAGAATTTTTTGAAAATAAAGGAACAATCAATACTTTAATAGTGGCAAGAACAAAATTCCCCTTGATTTTAAGTCCTTATATTCAATTAGCATCGATAAATGGGAATTTTGCATTTCATGAATTCAACAATTTGAAATCTTACATTCAAGTGTTTAAAAAAGACGAGTTTAATAAGATGTATCAGATTGATGATCAAGACACAGAATTGGTCAAAACTACTAAATTCATTGATGTTTATCCTCCTTTTGAAACAAATAAGAAATTGTCCATGGTTTTGAGCGCAGGAACCAAAGCTAAGTTGTTACCTTCTTCAAATCCAGACGACGTTTTGGTCACATTTTTATATAACTACAATGGATGGGCATTTTTGGGAAGAATTTTACAGAATGTATCCAAACTTTTCAATAATTCAGATGCAGCAACAGTTGATTTGGTAATAGATATTTTAAATCTATTGAATAAAGTTGTTCTTGATAATGGAATCGATGATACAAAATTTGTTTTAGAATGCATGTCTGAATATACTGATGATTCAGATATTTTGGAAGTTATTTTGAGACTTTTGGAACAAGGATTACATTTACGAAATGTTAAACTCTTGGTATCGGTTGTTAATTTATTGACAAATTTGATGCCATTCCTTTCATATCGAATCTGGCCATACTTATCCAAGACTGCTTTATTTTCTCAAAATGGGAAAGAAGGATTAGCTTCTGTAATATTTGGCACTATTGAAATGGTCAATGGTGATTACAGTTTCACAATATCATTAATTAGATTAGCGGAAGCATTATCACAGAATTGTTTAACATTGGATCAAGATTATCCACAAAAGTCAAAATCTACAATTATGTTGAAATTCATGAATCATTTAGTAAATTTATTTGAAACTTTCTCATATTGTCGATTCAATAAACTGTATCAAAAATTAGAGATTGGTGTTTTGATTTTAGATGTTTTCTCCACTGTCTTGGCAAGTATTTTTGGAGTTGATGAATCCGCTGCTACTGCTAATGATAAGGTCACTAAAGTTTTCGCTGATGCTTCTATGAGGATCTTGGAATCATTTTTAGTATCAGATGGAGATGATTGTTCAAGAGCGGCAAAGCCGATAATTTCCATGATTGAAACTCTTCCACAAAATATGGATTTGTATGAATTAACCGATACTTCATCATTTTGGCATGATAATTGGATTCATTGTTCGTTTTCATTTTTGCAATTAATTATAACTATTAGATCTTCATTAAAATGGAAACCACTGACACTTGAAAGAAGTTTGTTTATAAAAGCTCCAGAATTGGTTTTGACATATGCAAAGTTTGAAACATTTAGGAAAGATATTTTGGATACTTTAACTAATTTAACTAGTGGTACTTGGGAAGATGAGTCAACTCCATCTTTATTATCACATTTAGGTGGTGATTATTCTCAGATATTGTTGCATTCTTTAGCTGCTGACCTAGATAATTCTTTTGATGATTATAAAATGAAAATATCATTGTACGATTTCATCTGTTCTGTTATGAGTGGCAAACAAGAAGGGTTAGCTGTATTATTTATAACTGGAAGAGACGTTTTTGGTGATTTTACTAAAAAAGATGATAAATCCTCAGTGAAAAAATTATCCTTATTACAAATTTTAAAGAATAATATCAGGGATATGAAATATTATCCCAATTCCGTTAGTATACATTTGGTTGATGCTATTGCATTAGCATGTAATTCATGGAGTACTGCAAAAGAAAGTGAACATGATGAAGAATTCATCAATATTTTGATTACACGTATGAAATTACAAATTTTAGATCCTCCAGATTCATCTGAAAGTTTTGTTAGCAGATGTTATGAAGTTAAATTAGTTTCTAAAATTGCTGAAATTTTAGCATTATATTTATTTTCCGTTAGAAATGAAAAATTAAAAAATGAAATTATAAAATTTATTAATTCTGATGAATTTAATGAACTTGCAAAAACTAAATTTTCCATTAAAAATTATCAATCATCATTGGATTCAAATTTAGAAATTTCTTTTGATAATTCATTTCCTGGTTTCCATTTATCACAATTTATAAGTGGATTAAGAAAAAGAAATCGATTTGGAATCACATCAGTTTATAATCTTGCATTGATGGACTCATTATTTAAGAATGAAGAAGATTGGCCACAAATTAGAGAACAAGTTATTGCATCAAGTATCAATTTACAATATTTAAATTCTCAACTAGCAAGTGCAAAATCATTTGGTGCTTTAATCACAAGTTTTTATAGAAGATATGATGGTTCATTACATCCTAGAACATTGGAATTTATTAATTATTTATTGAAATTAAATATTAATGAAGGGATTCCAACAGAATCTTTTGAATCAATTTATTATGAAAGGATTGAAATGAGTTTTTTCTTGATGTACTCATTTTTTGCAAGAAGAACTAAAGATGATAATATTGATGAGAAACTTATTTTTGAAATCATCAAGAGTAGTGCTACTTTACTTACATCTCCAAGTATGAATTTCCTTACAAATTTAGCGGAATCTCGTGGTTATTACAAACCATTACTTAAACTTTTATATTGTGCTTTGAAAATGATTAAGAATGATTCTACTATTCTTACTGAATATTTAAGTTTATTCCGTGATTTATTTAATACAATTGTTACCAAAGGTATTAAGATTTTATTGATTGAAGTACAGAATGATGTTTATCGTACACGAACCCAAAAGAATTTTAAATCAACTAAAATGAATGATAGAATTGATGATTTGATGATAATTTTATCAATATTGAAAATATTTGTAACTGCTCATTCAGGTTCAATGTTACAAGAAGAAATAGCCATTTCAATTCAAGAACATGGAACAATCAAATTATTATTTAATTTATATTCCATTTCACATTTAATTGAAGTGAATAATGAATTCATCTTTGCTCAATTGAGTTTAATGTACCTTTTGGAACTTATGTCAGTACAAATCATCGCAGAAAAGATTGTTTCTTCAGGGTTATTTGTTGTATTATTAGAAAGTCCTATATCACATCCAATAAGAGCAGGCGGTATATCGATGAGTCATGGAATGCACTATCATCGATTATGGACAAATGGGATTTTATTAGTGATTGTCAGTGCTTTATTCAAATTGGGTGCATCTGTTGTACCTGAAGTATGTGT
The DNA here is from genome assembly GCA_030557085.1 of Candida gigantensis. Lineage (NCBI taxonomy): Eukaryota > Fungi > Ascomycota > Pichiomycetes > Serinales > Debaryomycetaceae > Candida > Candida gigantensis. The sequence goes on from JAKTVG010000328.1 coordinate 15,481, forward strand.
TGCTTTACAATTATTTGGAAAACAAACACAATATTGTATTGATAGTTGGGCAAGAGATTCATCAAGTATAAAAGTTTCTACTGCTTTAACGGCGGAAACAAGTGAAATTTTATTAATTTACGATTTGTTGAAAACTATGGATGTGACTGAGTATTTAAAAAGTGTTGAGTCAACAACAACAGGAGGAACGGGGACTATAGATGATTCAATAGATATGAGGATATTACCAGGATTAGAATGTGAATCTAAAAGAGAAGATTTTGTTAGTTGTATTGAAAATTTATTGAAACATCCTAAATTTTTAAGTTCTAGAGTGGTTCCTAGTTCTGTTGAAGAACAACAAATTATAGAAAGAGGAGGTAAACCGTTTGAGAAATTTGTTCAGAATTTGATTGATCAAATAAATGATTTGAAAGATTATTTGAATTGATATATTAGTTTTTTGTTTAGAAAAATTTCTTTAGAATAATAATACAGAAAACAAGTTTTAGTTAAACATATATGTAATCAGGTATGAGACTGTATATCTTGAAAAAACTTAATATAAAATTGATGCTTTATAATGATGATAAATTCGCTATATTATAGAAAGGATGAATTTATAAAACTACAAGTTTTTAGTTCGTTTTTATAAAATGATTTGCTTCCACATCAATTGGAATCACAGAATCTGGTTTTGATGGATTATTCAATTTCACATCAATATTTTCAGTAAATCCAGGCAGATTATTTATAGTTGTATTTGTAATATTTGGAGTTTTTTCAGATTTAATCTCACCTTTAATCAACAGTTTCCAACTTCCATTACATTGTTTAATAATTTCCACAGTTTCTTTAGCATTTTTATATTTACCTTCGAATGCAAAATCATTTTGTGGTTTCCCATCAGGTAATTTATAATCTCGAAACCATTGTCTTGTAGTATCCAATAATCCAGGACATTTAGCATCCAATTCATCGATATCATTTACTTCTTTACTTAATGGATCATTCACATTCACGGCAATAACCTTCCAATCCAATTCTCCATCATCAATCAATGCAATGGCCCCTAAAATCTTGACTCTCTTCACATCACCAGTAGATAAAATTTTGGATCCAACTTCACATACATCAACAGGATCATTATCACCTAAAAAACCATGATGTTCAGTGGTTGGATCCTCCCATGTTTGTGGGAAAGCTCCATAATTATGAATATATCCATGATGAGGAAATAAATTTTTAACAAAACGAACTTTACCATTTTTAATATCTTGAACAATTGGATTTCCTGGTGATTTAGTATCAATTTCAAATTTTGCATTTGTCCATCTTGGTATTTCAATAACCATATTTGCTTCCCTTGTCTCTGGATTAAGATCTAATGGAATATCATGGAAGTAAGACACAATTTTTCCATGAGGTGTGGTTGCATAATTGGAATAATTCGAAGTATATTTTGTTCCTTGGTTATATGGGATGATGTCTGGAGATGATGACACTGTTGATGATGAACATCTGGAAAGTTGTAAGTGTTGACTGACTAAGGATAATCTCGCTACTGCGGGAGACACGGTTTTGGATTGATACTTCATTAGTCTTGCAAGATAAGACATGATAATAAAAAGTAATTAATTAAAAAAAAAAAATTCACCTTAGTATATCAACGGTCAAGGGGAATGTGTTTACTATGGCGGGGTACTTTTCAGTGGAAGTCGGCGGAAGTTAAAATCAGAACAATCTTTTTTGTTGAGGCGCGAGTTAAAAACAAAAACTTCCTCGGTCGGTCGGCCGTGGGCGGTGGGTTCGTCGTGGTAATGGTATCAGCTCTACTATTATTTCCTTGCAATATTTCAGGCATTACAACAACCATAATACTAGGAGGTTTCTCTTTATATCAATTACATTATATCTATATACAGCTAATATGTTAATGAAGTCTTTACTGCTGTTAATGTGTGTAAAAATTAATACAAATTCACCAATCCTAGCGGAACTTTCCACTTTTCGAGAATTATCCGCTGAATTAACTTTTTGCTTTGAATAAAATTAACTCCGATCACGTGACTGTTCATGTAACATTGACATGAAAAGGTCTTTCTACAACGATTCCTGATTTACTATACAAGTGTAGGAAAGTCAAACACGAGAATAACGAGGTTTGCTAAAGAGGAACAATACCATGCCGTTGTAAGAACATCAATGTCCCTTCTAGTCCTGAAGACAAACGTATTCTTATCACTCATTCCATGAAATCGCCATTATTGTCCCAACAAATTCTACTGTTTTCACAAGATAATTAGGAGGAATAGTTATTTTGACACTACACGCTATTCAAATGTTCACATCTTTCTAAGTCTTCTGATAATATTTTGTGGGTGGCTTAATTTAAAATCTTAATTCTTCGTATTATTGTTGATTTATTGTCGGAAATACGGTGAAATTTAGCAGTAAAAAAAAAAGACTACATTTTGCAGCAAATCATATACACTGTTTACGAAACAACCTAGAGTTCAAATACACGTTAAAACAATATCTATAAATTTACTAATGCATAATATATATATATCTAATATCTAATATCTAATATCTAATATCTAAAAACATGGTAAATAATTTCAATTTGGTGGTTTACCAAGGAACACGATTTTACCCTTTTCATTAAACGTTGCATTTTCAGTACTTATATTTACAACGGGAGATAATTGTTGAATTTCAATTTCACTTAAACCCATTGGATCAGCAGGGAACCAAACACCTGGACATTTCGCCGAGATTGCTGGTGCATCATAAGCATGTTTATTATCAATAATTTTTGGTTCGACTGCATATGTTGCAGGTAAGATTTTTTTAACAAATCGGAAATTTAAAAATACATCAGGACGTAAAAATCGAACTATGAAATTACCAGATGTAGTAGATTTGAAATCTCGATCTGCTAGAAGTGGTACGACTGCTGTATTATCGATTTTGGATTCTGGATCATGTTCTACTTTTAATTCATAATCCAATTCAACTTTTAATTTATCTTCTTCTTCTTGTTCTTTATTGTATTCTTTTTCAAAATTGGCACGACGTTGTTTCCTTCTGTTTAATACTTTGGTGGCGTATTCTGATGGTCCATCATATGATGGTGTGCTTGAGACACCATCTACGGCTCTCATGGCATCAAGTGGGACAACTTCAAGAATATGATCAAATGCCAAGTTAAGATGAACATGGGCGAAAATTGTAGCTAATAAAACAATGACTTGGATAACAATAGGTCCCCAACCTTTACCAACAACAACTATACCTAAAAGGACAATTTCATTCAAATATAATCCACAAAATGTTTGGAAAAGTGCTCGTGGATAATGACTTCCATAAGCTTCTGGGCCTTCAACAAAACAATAAGTGATATTATGAGCATATGCAACGTAAATCAAAAAGAATGAAACACAAGAAAAGGCAAGAATCAAAGGTGAGATGATTGAATATGCCAATGAGATAGAAGCCAATTGGGTGAAAATCGGGAAAATAGTACCCCATGAAACTGTTCCTAATCCACTAAATCTATTCCATTTTTTACGAACTGTATTATCAAAAATTGCACCCAAAATATAGTATAAAAATAATCCAACAACTTGGAAAAGGGATCCACCAGCAATTGAAAATCCTTGAAGAACAATATAAGAAATGTAAAAATTTGATGATAATGGTAATTTATTGGCCAAAATACTCATTGCAGATGTTGGTTTATTAATAATTTCCGTCACTGTAGCAGTAGCAGAAGAAGCTAAAGCAGTAACCAAAAACCCATTAACCATTAAAAACGCATAATATGCAGTTTGAGTCCATTTTTCAACACCCACATTAGATATTTCACCGGAAATACGTGCCAATACTCTAATTATCATTGGTAATAAAAACATCAACAATGAAAGCAAAACAGTTGGCAATAATCCAGTAATTAAACCCAATAATTCATGTGGCATTTTCAAAATCCATCTCAACCATGGCAATTTATCAGTCAAAAAAGTAATATTGGAAATTGTACCTACAGCAGCAACAGGGATGGCCCAAAACACCACCAATGCAACAACGGCAGCTAAAGCCAAAAAACGTCTAGTTATTCTTTCCCACCAAAACATTCTCAAATTTGAATGTATGATATCACCTGGAGCAAGTCCAATAAAACGTGGAGACATTCTCATTGGATTATGATGTGTTGTTGATTGATATGCTAATTGGGCATAATATTGATTTTCAAATTCAACAAATATGGAATTTAAAGGCATCGAGTGTCTGAATTTCTTTTGCAACTTCTTCACTTCTTCATCCAAAATCGGAATTTGTTCTTGGCAATATCTGATGGTGTCTATTTTATGAGAGAAAAACCCACCTTCTTTCATCTTAGGTCTTTTCTTTTCACTCACATATGAACTAATTTCATCAACTGGTTCTAAAATGATTCCTTTCTTGTCTGCTTTTCTTTTACTTTGAACAGCCTTTTTCATCAATTCATTTTCTGCAACTTCTAATTTGTTGACCATTGCTGCTCTTTTTTCAACCTTCCATTCCAATTCTCTCGTAGTTCTTGCAACATATACTCTCTTGACTCCATTAAAGATTTTGAAAGCTTGTTTTTCATCCAACAATGTATCAGGCACTCCCTGGAAAAGAACTGTTCTACAAGAAAGCCTCTTTGCATATTTTGGAGATGCTAATACTGCATTCTTAATAGAGTTGTAAAAGAACAACTCTCTGTAAATGACAAATATAACAATAATATTAAACACAAGACCCATGACCACGTGAGCATAGTAACGTCCAGCAAATTTGACATTCGCAATTGAAAGTTGATCAAACCCTTTATTATGGTTCCCATTTGTAGCATTTATAGGTAACAAGATGATATACATTGTCAAGGCACAAAAAAACAATGTTCCAAAAGTTTTCAAGTATCGAAGAAATACAAGACCATCGAGACCAGCTTGTTGCAAGAAAAATGAGTCTGGTTTAGTTAACAATACAAATATCCAAGTGACTGGGTCTTTAGGCAATGGTTCTGGTTTCTTATCTTCTGGAACCAAGTCAAAGGAAGATTTGGGACTATAAATACGTTTGAATTTCAATCTTAACAAGACAAAACATCCAACGAAGAATCCAAACAATGCCAAGTTTGCAACTAATGTTGAGATGATTGTGGATGTGGAAACACTACTGGGAGCCACTGTCATGATGATGAGGGGGATGAGGTAAAGCTATATGAGTAGCAAAAGTAAAGGAAGTGGTGGTTGTGATCTGAGTGGTTGTAAGTCTATTATAAAGATTGTAGAAAAATGGGGGACCCCTAAAAGAATTTAAAGGGAAAATAATAAAATTGATCTTTCTCAGTCGTAAACAAACAAACAGACCAGCAACAAAAAATAAAATTTTTTCTTTCTTTTTCTTGTGTTCCGCCCTGCCTGCCTGGCTATCAGTCTGGTACTATGATGAAACAACAACAACACAACAACTGCACAAAGTCATCACATATTGTCTAAACTCAAAGGGTAACTCCAACCAATACTACCCAGTACAAAGGGGTGACATTGTTGTGCTGATGTTACATCCCCCTTTCCATCTCCATCACCATCTTTGTGTTTATGTAGATCATTCATTGCTATGTGCAATTTCATTTCATGATGTCACACACTTGGCCCGACGTTACATATACTACCACCTCTCTCCGCCCCCTTTATGTCTGTCTACGTCTAATGATTAAACGAGGGCCGCTTGCATGAATTAGGCTCTAAAAATATTTCGCGCGTTGGTCCGCGGCCTCGTCCCGTCTTGATGACTTAAAATATTTAGTCAAGGTTAAGATTGACATATCAAAAATTCGTTAACTAGATTACTTGAAATTTCCACATTTCAAATGGAAATTGACCTATGGAGTTACGAAGATATTTAATATTACTTAAATAATATTATGCTCCAAATTAGTGACCAAGTCTCAATACCCACCATAGTAAGCTGTATCTGAAAATGGATTACCAACAATGTGTCCTCCTTGAGAGATAACAAGTACTTTGACAAAGTAGTCCATATATGATTAAAACTTCGTGAGTAACTCTTGCCAACTTGTGAGATTATCTGGTAACTTTACAACGCACCTCTTTGTTGAACCAAGTGTTGAATGAAACATGCTCTTGATTAATGTCAAGATTGGTTACTTTTACTTTTACGAATATTCTTTGAAAGGTACATGAAATCGGTGCTATGGATTGACGCGGGTGTGTGTTGTTGGATAATAGTGTACTCTATATGCCATTTTTATAAAAATAAGTTGTGATTTTTGTAATACAACAAGTTTCAATGGCATAGAAATAAGCTTAGGGTAAACCGGAAAATTATGCAATGGAAACACCAAAGCGCAAGCTTGCCAAGGAGTATCGAGAAGAGATCATTATAGATGTCATTTTGATTTACGAGATTTGTCTGAGCTGCAAAAGCTAATATCCATCTGTACTTGAAAATCCAAGCCTGTTTCCATTCAATTGGGGAATATAAATGAAAGGTGTATAACCCGATATACAGTAACCCCCCCTATTGTAGAATCATGGTACAGTATCCTAACGAATGGTTATCCTATCCAGCTGGACACACGGCACCAAAAGAATACTCAACCCAGTAATAGTGTATGAAAAAGACGACTGCTTATTAATCATACAATGTAGTACTTGACGCAATATGCAGGACTTCCCCGATTATCGGTCAGTCAGTCACTAAAACTTCCATCTTTAATCTGTGTGCGCAGTGGGATTTACTATGATAGATCGTTTAGATAAAAAAAACAAGACCGAAAAAGTCCCACTTATTTAACCTCTTCTAAGAACCCTTCTTTTTAATTTAATTCTTTTTTAGGATTTTGGACTACTAATAATGGCAGGGACAACTTTTGATGAATATTTTTCAATTCAGACCTTTCTCATTGTGTTTAGAGAAGCACTTGAGATAGCTACCGTGATCTCCATTTTGCAATCTTTCATACATCAAACATTCAATGGAGTTCCCAAAAAAATCGCGAAAAATAATCAACATCAACATCATCATCATGGCCACACGTATGAAAGTGTTGAAGGAGGATCTTCCCATTCTTCCGATTCAAGCGAGTTGGTGACTTTTGAAAAAGACGAGGCAAAGTTACGCAGATACCTACAGTTGCAAGTATGGATTGGCGCGTTATCTGGATTGCTTGTATGTTTGATAATTGGGGCAATTGTACTCGCCGTACTTTTCTTTGTGGGGAATAATTTATGGGTAATGGCCGAACATTACTGGGAGGGTACATTTTCTATCTTGGCCAGTATAATTATTGCTGTTATGGGAATCAAAATTCTTCGAGTTAATAAAATGCAAGAGAAATGGAAATTAAAATTGAGTAAATCATTACAATCTACAGGATATTTCAACAATCCACGTAATCAAACTTCTTTTAAAAAGGCTGGTCATACTTGGGCAAACAAAATTGAATTGTGGTCGGAAAAATACAATATGTTGGTGATCCCATTTGTCACTACCACTAGAGAAGGGCTCGAGGTGGTTATTATGTTGCTTGGGATAGGTAACGAGAACACATCTGCAATTGCATTGATTAATTCTGCCGTTTTGGCAATTATATTGGGTTTTGCAATTGGTCTTTTAATGTACCGTTGGGGAAATACCATGTCGTTGAAAGTATTTTTAATCACATCGACGTGTTTTTTGTATTTGGTGGCTGCTGGATTGTTCTCCAAAGGTGTTTGGAATTTTGAACTACAAAGATTCATAGACAAATGTGGTGGGCTTGACGTTAGTGAAACAGGGAACGGTCCTGGATCTTACGATATTAATATATCTGTATGGCATGTCAATTGTTGTAATGGGGAAATGCAAGAAGATGGTGTTTTTTGGATGATATTTACAGCACTTCTTGGATGGACAAATTCAGCTACCATAGGTAGTGTGGTTAGTTATAATGTTTTTTGGATCATGGTGATTCTTATATATGGAGCTTTGATTTATGAAGAAAAACATGGGTTCTTGCCTTTGATTCCAATGTCTTGGCAATTGAAAAGAATTGAGAAAAGAAAAAACTTGTATCAACCATTGGATGCACCTGAGATTGGAGTGTATGAAGAAGTTAGAGAGAGTATGGAGACGTTGAATTCTGAAACTCCATTACAGAGATAATTCTTTATAAAATGATAATCAACATCACATGTGTTTAGTTTCTAAACTTGCAGTAATGAAACAGAAAGTGCTATTTGAGGCAAATAATTTATATAGATATATATATATATATTTACAGATCGTTTTCAGTTTTCAATCTCTTTAACCTAAGATTTTCTTGATTTTGTTTCCATTTTTTAATCGATTCTTTCCGCTTTTTATGACGTTGACTATTTATATGCTTGGACCAATTTTCTTCACCCACTGCCACAAAAGGAATATCTCGTTTATCTTTACAAATATCACAAGTATAATGTTTCCAATTTTCCAGCGATTCTAGTTTTCGATTATTACTCTTATAATCACTTTGATTATTGAAAAATTCAGATAATTCCTCTGGTGCTTGAGGGAATGAAATACTATTTGAACCATTGGTTAAAAATTGTTTTGTTATTTGAATACCAATATCATCCACATTTTTATGCCAATTTTCTAAATTTGTCGCATTTAAAATATATAATTTCCCACCATTTATATAATCAAATTTTGATTCTTTGTTAAGTTCCGTTATTAATGATTTTTTTATCCATTTACTTTGATACTTTGCATATTGTCTAGTTCTAATCTTCATTCTTTCTATTCCTTGTTCAAACAATTTATTATCACTACCCAGACCTTGTTTATTCTCTAACCATGGTAAAAATTCTTTAAATCCAATGACTTGCCAAATCCCCGAAGTGCATCCACCACCGCCACCACCACCACCATTACCATCACTTTCCAAAGTTTGTTTCGATTCATAATATTCATACATCTCTTTAATTTCATCAATCGCTCCCATTTCCATCATTTTATCAACCCTAGTATCTAAACGTTTAATCAAAACTTCAGGATCACAATAAACCCAAAAAAATAAAGTATTATACTTCATAGAACTAGAATCCAATTCATCTAATTTTTGTTCATGATAAATCTCAGATGGTTTCTTCTCACCCCATTTATAATAAACTTCTAAAGCACGACGTAATTTTCTATGATCTTGAGGATGAAATTTTTTAGCAATTATAGGATCAACATTTTTTAAAGTTTCAAATAATTTTTCAACTGGTCCATCCAATATTTCCAATTGTTCATTGTTCAATTCCTTCAATCCTTCTATACTCGAATCATCAATTGTTTTATTCTCAAATAATAAAGTTAATAAATAATAATGCGTCCCTCCAACAACAATAGGTATCTTTCCTCGATTATGAATATCATCAATCACAAGTTGTGCATCTCGATTGAATTTATGGATATGATAATCTTGATCCCATGGAATATAATCAATTACATGATGCGGGATACCTTCTCTTTCTTCCATTGGGTGCTTGTTTGTTATCTGATCTAGTTTCTGATATACTTGCATTGAATCAGCATTGATGATTTCTCCATTTATTGATTTTGCTAAATCAATACTGAATTGAGATTTTCCTACTCCTGTTGTTCCAACAATACTGATTATTGGTTTCTTGGTGGATATTTGAGATGCTGGTGTATGTGGTGTCATTATTTTCCGGATTATGTTATGGTACAATCTTCTAATCATGTATACTATATCATTGTATGATTGTTGAGATCTGATGATACTGATTTTTCAAAGATTAAAAAAATTTTTTTTTTTGGGTGATGTTGTTTTTGTGTGTCATTATCTATCTATCTAGTTTATTCATTATATCGTATATATATACTACAAACAAGTACCTTTAACTAAATTTAATTTCACTATTTGGATTCCAGGTCCCGGGTTTAGTTGTTCTAGGTGATACCACATTGTCATTATTAATTGGTGATTTATCTGAATTCTGATTGTTCATATCTTGTAATTGCAGATACGAATTATTGATAGCCAATTCTAATTCTCGACTTTCTACTCTTCGTCTGTATAAATATTCTTCACATTCTGTTAAAACACCAGTACCTTTTTCAATAAAATCAGTATAAAATTTGGACCCTTCAACTAAATTAGTCATGATTTCTAAAAACTTTTCAAATGTGGTTTCTAAAATCTGTAATGCAATCTGACGTTTTTCTTGTGATGAATTCTTCATCAGATTAAATTCATGGACGAATTTAACATTAATAGAATCAATTTCATTTTCAAGTTTAATTTGTGATTCTTTTGTGCTTGAAAGATATCTTGTGTCCGCGTCAAACATTTTCATATGCTTTTCATATGTACTTTCAAAAGCGTGTGGTATAATATCCCCTTGTTCAGTAAATATCTCAGACTTTCGAGCATTATATTCTTCTATCAATTTAGGTAAAATGTTATTATCTCTGCTCTTGATCTCAATGTTTTGTAAAAAATCCTTTCTTTCCGATTCAAGAATATTAGCAGAATTCAAACAATCACGCAAATCATTAATAACCTCCAACAAAGTGTCCGGCAACTTGATGTAATGGGAGTTTGGGATATATTTGCTCAAAGATTCATGACCACCTGAGTAAACTTCCAATACAGGTTTAACATCAAAATATTTCTTTAGTACAAACTCATCACCACTCTTTGCTTGTTTTAAATATTGATTCATTTTTCCAATTTTGGTAAGCAAATCACCTGCAGCTTCATCCGTTCGTTCACGAGTCCATCTAGCTGAACCTTGTCTTTGTCTTAACATATCGTCTTCAGTTCTATCTAAATTAATTCTAGTTTCGCATTCCTGTAATAAATGATTGCATTCAAAATTCAATTTTTGGATTTCTTTAAATGATTTCTCAACAAAATCAATCCCACCCGACTTCATAATTTCTTGCGAATGATGGATGATTGAATCAGGTATATTTTCCGGTTGTTGAATAGAATCAATTGATGCCGGCAAACCTCGGTCATTCAAAAATTTTGTAAACATATTATTCAAAGACAGAATAGGATCATAAAATCTGGAACCTACAAAATCATCCTGTCTTTCTCTCATTGCTTGTGCTACGTGGATAATAACATACGGCAAAAGTTCTTTGAATACCTGATTATCTGAAGCATGACTCTGTAATTCATCCAGCTGTATTGATTTAACCATAGATACTCCAATTATTGGTTTCAAATCTTTCTCTGGAGGTACCATTTTCAAATATACTAAATCGTTATCCTTTTCCGCTGTTCTTAGCCTTGATTTGATAACATCAGCTAAACCCATCAAGTCTTCCAAAACCAAAGTACTGACATATTTTTTATTTTTCAATGCCTGATCAATGGCCAGCGAGGCAACTCTTAAATGCGCCACTTGTTCACCATATTGGAAAGCATCGACTGCAATTGTGCTCGCTCTAAACTGAGCTGCTGCCAAAAAGTGACCTCTTTTCACTTTAATATGATTAATCCATTCCAACTTTATGTAATCGGATGCATTTCCATAATTCAACGCTTCTGAATAATACTCCGATGTCTGTACTGATAATCGAGCAACCACTGAATCTTTCATCGTTGCATTCCCGATTGCTTTCTGCCAGATGGTTTCTTGAGCCTGTGCCAACATTAAATGCTCGAGACACTGAATGGTAGACAGATTCATGCTTTTTGGAATTTGTAACACAATTGGATCATTGTTGTTGGAGATAACTTCTTTGATAAAAGTGTCGATATATTGAAAACAGCCTGCTGATAACTGGTAAAAATGACAAGCCCTTTTTAATCCCACATCACTATGTCTCAGCTCTGCAAGCGCCAATTGGGAGTACAAACTTCCCAATTGATAGATCACGTTTAACTTTTCAATTTTCAAAGAACGATACTTGTATGGACCCAGGGGCCCGTAAGTCAATGTATCAAACCATGCAAACTCGACGCAATCATCCGAAAACTTCCTTTGTAAAGAATATATGACTTGTAAATATTCTAAGAATACAGAAACATCTTTCTCAGTCTTATTGGCCTTCTCATCTGTGATATTGGTAACTTTGTTTCTCAACTCGGTGACATAAGTTAAATCAGTAGCAAACGAAGATGCTGGTTGGAAATAACTTTTGGTAATAACTTCACCTAAGTCTTGTCCTAGATCTATTGGGCGTGATTGCTTTAATGGGATGTATAATAAGTTGGTATTCATGACTTGGGAGTAGTTACGAAAGCAAGCGACTTTCTTCTTCTTCTTACAATGGCAACAATATATTATCGCAACAAAAATGGCAACCCAAAAATTTTGGCGCAGAAAAGAAAGATCTCATTTGTTCTGTTGGTTGCGTTTGTAGGCACGACTATGTCTATCAAATCAGCCTTGCCAATCTACACTTTCTTCTACAGTAATTAAAGGTTCAAATAACAATGTATATCAAAGAACGACTAATAAACTAAGTTCCTACTTTTTTTTTTTCTTTTTTTAAGATCTTTTGAATTTCAATAACTAATAAAAAAAACAAACATAAAAACAACCAATCAATCAATCAAATCTCCCGGATCACTTTCTCCATAATAAGCTTTGCAACCAGTGCAACTTTCCTTCATCAACAACTTCCTCTGATTTCTCCACATTTTCAATCTCTTCCTTACCGAAAATGGTTGGAGGATCCAATCTTTTGTCAACTTTTGTCGATACACTAAATGGACCCCCAGTGTTCAATTGTTTCTCACTTTCCCTCTGTTCATATTCAGAAATAGCCTTGTCAAATTGCTCAGTTTCATCAACCCAGAAATTGATACCAATTAAACTTAACAAAACTAACCCAGAAGTTGCCAAAAAGGTTCTGGCAATTTTGTATGCTTTTCCAGTACCTTCGTTTCTGGCCAAAATCAAATACTTTTTATCACCTTCAATTTTACCACCAATCAATTTCCAGTTCTTCGATTGCAAGTCTTTAACAACCAGGCTTGCTTGAGCCAAGTCTTCCTTACTGAATTTGTTCAAAGTTTTAAAAATATCTTCCTTTGGTAAATCACCTACCAATTCTTTTGTAATTGGAATCATATCTCCTTCTAATGTCAAAATGGCATATTTCGAATTGACTTTTGCACGCTTTGCATTCCTTGCTGCTTGCTTACTCCATTCAAAAGCTTCTCTTTCTCTGACCTTGCTATCTTCCAATCTTTTGGCTTCTTTCAAATACTTTTCCAACTTAGATGTATCAACATCTTCAGCGGTGGTGGCTTCGCTGGTTGGTTTTGAAAGTGGTTTGACAATTGGTTTTGTAGCTGGTTTTGGTTCCTTTTTATAATTGTTGATTTCAGCATTGGTGGCAACAACAGATTCGCGAGGATGTTCAAATGCGTCATGGATAGCACTTCGTAAGGAGTCAAAATCAGCTGCACTGCTCTTCTTGTCCAAATCAGAGATAAATCTTTCTGAATCATTATATTTGATTTGTGATTTTGGCTTTGGTTTTGGTTTTGGATCCTTCTTAAATTCATCAATATCAAACTGCGTGTTTATAGGTTCCGGTTGTCTTGCTTCTTGTTCTGATTCAATTTCTTTCAAACTCTTAACCAAATCATCGTAAAAAATTTCCAATTGCTTTTCAGTAAATGGCAATTCGTCAACATAGTTTGTACCATAAATACAAACCAAAAAAGGTGGATAATTTTCAATCTTGGAGTTATATTCTTTCAATTGTTCCAACACACTCTTATCATATAAATACGTCAGGCTGGATTTATTCAAAGTTCCTTCATATGCAGTGACAAGTTGATCAAATTCCTTTGGTGATAAATTATGGACGTCCGGTTTATACAACAATCTGGTTTCGCGTAAGAAATTTCCCAAAACCTCATGTGCACTTCCTATCAATAACTGTGCCTGTTCACCAATCAATGATTTACCTCCCGTTGGTTCAATGTGATTGGTTTCGAAATTCATAAATGCTTGAGCACTACCAATCACATTATCTAAAGCAAAAGTACTATTGTTGTTGTGTTTGAATAACATGGATAAGTTACGGTACAACTTGTTCCAAATAACACTCTTGTCAATCGTGGTACCTTCAGAAAGCTCTTTCACTTTATCCAAAATATTTTGAGCACTAACTTCGTCAAACTTTGTAACACCAATAGAATTCTTTAATTCATTCAATTCAATGAAATACTCCTCCAACATGAAATCATTTGGAATTTGCTTATATTCAGCCACTTTTTCATTATCATCACGTTCCTTTTTGTTTGCTTCAAATGTATCAAATACACTTTGGTTGTGAAGTAATGTATCTAAAACTTCGGTATGACCACCATTGATATCAAACAATTGTTGCAATTTTCTTCCCAATCTAATAAAATTGAGCCCATCAGATTTGCCAACAGGTTCCAAAACGTCTTTTTTATCATTAATGCCAAAATCACGTTCAATAATATATTCCAAAGCAACGAGAATTTCATCGGTGGTTAACTCTGCAAAAGGCTGTCCCAATTGATTTCTTAATTCTGATAATTCTTGAACGTATTCATGCAAACAAATTTCGTCTGGAATTTGAACATATTCGGAAATCTTTTCGTTTGATTGTGGAATTTCAATTTCTTTGAATGCTTCTTCAACCTCTAACACTGAATCCCAAACTTCAAAACTACCTTGCCAGTTGTATTTGCTCAAATCCTTTATTTTCGATCTCAACTTCAAAAAGTTTTCCGGATCAATCTCGGGATACACATTTTTATCTTCAAATATTTCTTCTGCTATTTCATCTGCAACTACCAGTACGAGATGTATATCAGTCAAGTCTCCTACTTTCGACTTTAAGAAAGCAATCTCAGGAATGTGATTTTCAAAACCAAGCCAATCGCTGAATTGTGTGAGAGGGTTCACTTGATTATCGCTCTCGTCAATAATATCATCATAAAGGGACATTTCATTTCCTAAATAACGTGAAGCATCTACCAAATGGGAACAAATCGTAGTTGTGTCAAATGATTCTAGTTCTTGAATCTCGGCAATCAACTCGTCGACGTTTTCAAAAGAGCCAAAATGTCTGTCAAACAACAATCGAATATTTCTCAAAGCAATAGCATCATTGAATAGATCGTGTTTATCTGGCAAGCGTAAGATTGAATCTTCTGTTCGTAATTTCATATACGCAGCAGCGACTTTAGGATCTGAAAATAATTCACGAACCAACCATTGGTTTATGCTAAGGGAATTATAAAAGTATGGTCTTTTGATTGCCTGTGGGTTAATGCCTAAATTTTTAATATCCCAGTCTTGACTATCTCTTGCCAACTCCCATGGAAACCCAATGTAGAGTAAATAACTGAAAATAAAGTTGGACAAATGGTCATCAGTTACTGAATATAAGGCACAATCCCGCTGAGTATCCAGAAAACATGCCATGATATCTCTTCCATTTATTTCATATTCGGTAAGAACTTCCAAAAGTTCTTGCGCAAATAAACTATATTTATCATTTCCATTACCAATATAGGATAAGATTGGTGCCAATATATAGTAATCATTTGTTTCTGGAATTATTCCCAAATCAACAAAGGTCTTGAACAAAGCATTGTGTTGACCCTTGTCATATTCGAAGCTTTTGAAGGCATTGTCATTCTTGTCAATGCATTTGTTAATCACAGTTAAATAATAGTGATTGTAGTTTGGATCGTTAAGGATTCTTTGGATAGCTTTCAAACTAAGGCAGTATTCACTTAAAAGTATGTTATTCAATCCACAAAAACGAAAATACAGAATAAGCTTCTTGAAGTAAGTTTCATCGCCATTTACTAATGCAGATTTATCAAACTTAGATAAAATCTTATCAATATGTTGGATCACATGATGGTTCGATTTTTCCTTCTTAAATTTATCCTTTTTGTTCAACATTCTCAATTCATTTTCAAACAAGAAAAGTCCTGAATCATAATACAAGACTAAACTAGCAAAATATTCAATTGCAGGTTGAAGTTCCTTTAGTTCACTTAGGAACGTTGGCCTTTTGTACAATTCGTCACATACTTTATGGTACTTTTCTTCCTTCTTTACAGTAAAGCCTTGCTTCCGAATAAACTGTCTAAATGGTCCCACAAGTTCTCTGACGTCCTGTTCATCTATTTCAGAAAATTTCAAGCCGCTCTTAGATTCACAAATACTTCTGAAGTGGAAGAGTTCGCGATAGTGATCGTAAACAAACTTAGCAGTCTCCAATGAATGCGTGGTCACAGAAGCATCTTTACCTCTCAAAATATTTTGATAAAACAAATCAAATAAGTAGTAATCAACTTTTGCATAATCTAGTTTCAATTGGTGATACTTGGTTTGAGGCAATCCCCGCACACTACTACGACTAGATTGACCATAGTCATTCAGTTTTGATTTCTTTTTCATAGTGATTAAATCAATTTCGTGATCTTCTTTGGAAGATGTCGCCAATGATCTGATAAATTGCTGGGAACATAACCTTTGTCTTAAAACGTGCGATTCGTTAAACTTCGATGTTGGGACGATACTAGAAGCAAGATAAAATGTAGGTGTCAAATGCTTATACTTGGCAAAGTTTCTAGAACGACTAATGATTCGTCTCAGAAGCATTGTTGATGTGGTTTAATCAATTGAAAGTGGCAATAAAAAGATAGCAACAAAAAGTGTGGAGTAGATGACAGACAAATGGGGTGATGATTGAAATGATAAAGAATAAGTATTGATTTTTATTATTAGTAAATGGGAATGGTGGTGATATGATTGGTTGGTAAATCAAAGTTAAAGATGAAAATGAATAAGTAAATGTAGTATTTTGTAAGAGAATGATAGTGTTATCAAATTAATAATTATGATCTATCCCTTATTTTTTCTTTTCCGTTTGTATGGCGGCTCCATAACTTAACTATGTGATCTGCATAGATTAGATAAGAGTGCGTGTGTTTGCACTTGCATGAATTATATGCACCACCAATTGGTTTGGTTGATCAGGTGACATAATCTTATTATTAGGACTCGATTCACATGTTTGTTGTTGCAGTGGCAGTTTGAAAACCTATACTTCTACAATTTGGTTTGGTTTGAATGTACCTGCTTCTTTTAGTTAACTTTATTTACTAGATTGAGGGTTACTCCGTCTTCGGAGTTTCTTGTGCATAAAACACCATGAAAGACGATACACACACACAATCTTTAACCTTTAAATCCGCCAAAAGAATACATGAATGGCATGTGTGAAACATTAATGGTTTTGTTCATTCATTAAATATTAATACAGGACTATATCATTTGATCCTAAATAGAAGCATGTTTCAACAATAACGTTAGAAAAGACAATCTATAAAGATATATAGGAATATATGTGTCACGTGCAGCATCTAATCTTAAATAGCTTTCAGTCTTCTCAAACCCCGGATATGGGCCACAAGAGCTGGGCCAAAACCAAATAAAAGAACAAGACCACTCATCAATCCAGTTGCACCGGCAAGATTCAAATTGTCGAACATTTGAGGGAAATAGAAGGGTCCAATAAATCCGTAAATTGATCTCACAAAGTTTATGTACAACCCAGTATTACCGGCTCTAACTGGGTCAGCATCAATGGCAAATGTAATGATAACAGTAGCAACGACATTGTTTCCAGCGGCTGCAATAGCAGCTCCTATCAATGGTTTAATCGTCCAATGACCTTCCTTGGCTTTGAATAAGTATACACCCCAGATGATTAATCCAACTATGACCAATAGGAATCCAATGTAAGCGACCCATAATCTATCGTAGATGATTCTTCTACCTTTTCTTCTTTGAATACATCTTTTCATCCACCAATCTGAAGCGAATCCAGATATTTCACCAATAACACTACCAATGATAATTGAGATATATTGTAATGCCACCTGTTGCGCATCTAAATGAAAGAGTGGAACCATGACTTGTGGCAATTCAACAGTTAGCATGACATTAGCATAACAGAAGGTAATGGTAGCAGAAATCACTGCACAGGTGATATCGAAATTTGCTGCTTGTTTAAATGGTCTAAAGAAATTCCTCCAATGAAATTCTCTTCCTTCATGTTTCCTTAATCCTAAGTATTTAAATATGCCCTTGGTGGTGTATTTTGTGTTTTCTCTAACGTAAACAGTCTCTTTTGAAAATAAGCTAAACACAAAGTGGACAAAATTCATGATTGCAAAAACAAAATAGATCCATTTCGTACCTGCGTATTGCTGAATAAACCCAGTAATGAAAGGCCCACCAGGGGTACCAAGAACAAACCCAACTGACCACCAACCATTTTTCAATCCTCTTTCGTGATGGAAAGCTAAATCACCAACAACCGACAGTCCAGATGCGGTAACTGTTGCAATAAACATAGCGACTAAAACCCTAGTTGCCATTTGTTGACCATATGTTGTGCAAAACCCACCCCCAATATTAAAAACACAACAGGCAAAAGTACCAAAAACGATAAAAGGTTTTCTTCCGTAAGAATTCATTAATGGGACCCAAAACAAGGCAAACACCCCTAACACTGCTATTTGAGCAGATGTGAAATAAGCAGCTTTAGACAACTCAACACCGTACTCTTCTGCCATTGTTTCGTAAGCTGGAGCTAACCCACCAGCCATGAACGTCGATGAGAAAGCCCCAAAGGCAATAAGGATAATTTCATAATTCTTTCTCCAGTCAGGCCAATTCAAAGGATCTAGTGGGTCCGCTGAAGGTAAAGGATCTAACTGCACTGAGCCATGTCTTTGTATAAGGTAATCATGGTGTTCGGAAGAAATGTCTACTGAATCAAACTCTTCGTTTTGTTGTGCTGTAACTTTTTCTGTAAGGGTAACTTTAGAGATTGAAGACATTCTATTTCTGTGTTCCCCCTTTGGATTGTTTTTTTAAATAATAGATACTGTTTCTAGGAGATTCAAGAACTTGATGTTTATTTATACTTTTCCCCATGGTGCGGCAACGTTATAAATCCGATTGTATTACATCAGTTGCAAATACCAACAATTAAAATAGTCCCGCCTTCTTTTTTTTTCATTCATTTTTGATATAACAATCCCTCAAGATTACCCTTCTCATGGGGACAATTGCAGTGTTTTCAGGAATTGGAGTGGAGTTCCCTTTCTAACCTCAACTATTCAAAAACCCAGAAAATGCGCTGTGTCTTCAATATACCCCTGAGACATTCTATCCCTTAAAAAAAAATATCACAGGAGAGTCGCAATGTGCAACCTTTTTTTTGACTAATCTGTCAAATAATAGACCCGGAATTAAATCAACTTAATCGTCAAAAAGGGTAATAATGGAAAGTTGCAAAAAGATAAGCATACGTGGTATAAGAACGAACATTATTGCCATCTGTTGATCTTGCAGTCTAGAACACAAATGCAGCCAGAAAACGGAAAAAAATTCGTACAAACATAATATTGGAAAAACAAATTATTCCGACTCATTTTTCTGTGAGCCGGTCAGAGTTAATGCTGTTTGGTAGAAACCAGATGTTAAGGGTTGTGTTTACTACTTTGAAACGCAATTACTTAGTGGGGTATTTTATGAATCAAACCATTATCGGAGTTTACTAGCAAATATGTAACATTCATGGGGTGAGCTATAGTTACGAGAATAAAGTGCCACAGATACTCAGTTTTGTCAAACAAATATATTAATTTAATCAATCTACACATATGATCAATCTCAATAACAATATAAAAAAAACTACTACATACCAAACCAAATTTTGAGAAAATAACCAATACTACCAAAGCTATTGGAACAGTCTAATGTCACTGGCAGTGGTATTTCTCAACTGAGCAAAACCAACTAAGCTCTTTTCCCAATCCACAGCATGAAACAAGTATCTAAATAATTCAGCACCTAATTGATCAGCGTCACCTCTTTTCAAAGCTAACCAACAATAGTCACCTTCACCAGAATTGTTGTACGCGGTGATTGCCTTCAATGGAATTGTATAATCGACCCCATTAATATTGTAAATGAAAGTTTTACCTTCAAGCAATGAACATTTTATTTTCCCAGATTCAGTTGGATTTGGATTGTTGGCATCATAAGGCAAATTTTCGACAAACTTATCATAGGCAGCAGCAGGTAAATATCCGTTAGCAGAACCAGTATCTGCCACAAATTTCTTGTTTACTGGAATTTTTTCACCTTCAATTACCACATACGTTAAATTAGCATAAATGTACCATGAATTTGGATCAGTTGGAGCCCAGTTTATTTTTCCATCAACTTTAGCAGCATCATAACCACCAATTACAAGTGAACCTTTTGAATCATCGAGATTTTGAATATTGAGCGAAAAAGCAGCCTTGTCAATCACTCCAGTATTCTTTGCCTGCCATACGATACTGTAACTCAAATTATCAGGCCTAGCTAAACCAAACATACCACGTACCTCACCTCCAGATTCATGCACATCATTCATAGTTAATTGTGGGATTTTCACACCACCAACATAAACGTCTTCTCTTATAACCTTTCCATCATAGTAATTGCCAGGTGTAAAGTTTGATTGGAAATGTTCATCAGATTTAAAAACAGTGGTAGATTTGGAAGAGTCATATAACCCATTTGATTTACACACACTGCAAGTCACATCCTTGTCAAAAACTTGTACGCCCCAACTACCAGTATCCACGTTAAGGGAAACTTTATCTCTGTTTGAACCAATTTCGACTGTTGTAACTACATATCCCAGGATATCAAGCAAAGAAGAAGGATGAGCACCATCTCTCTTTGCATAATCAGTTTGGACGGTTTGTCTTTCTAAATCGAATTGAAGAACTTTGGGTTGTCTCTTATCCAATGTAGCAGCAGTAGCACTACCAGCAGCAGCAAAAAGCAAAAGCAAAGAGTTGAATAACATGTTTGTTGTTGATATAATAACCAATACAACAAAAATAAATTCAAGGTCATTTATTGAGAATATATTGACATATTTATATTATTTGAAATAGGAGGAAATTCACGAATATTTGGCAACCTTGACAGGAAATCTGTTGTGCGGACCTGATAGTTTTTGTCCTTGTATTTTGATTAAGGGTTGGTAGCCCTGTTCGCAGTCAAAATTAGTCTGCCAACTACCTAATTACACTACCAGCTTGCTGTCCCCACTTGAAAATCAATGGATGATCCAATCATCATGATGAGATCCAACAATGCAATGGTCAAGAGAATCTTTAGTAATGTTTATAAATAACTTTTGGGGGCACCTTTTGAAATTTCATTGGTCAGAATATATCAAACAATGCAATCAAATAGTTTTGTTACATCAATGCTCACTTACATGAGATAACCATTTACATTCATAACTTACCACGTTTTTCTTTATCGCCAACAGGCCTGTTGTTTTCCATATCAGGCAAGCATTCTCAATTTCTATTAAAAAAACTCTCGATAAAGATATCAAATTCAATCTTGGTACTCCTATTTATCTGCGACAAATTCACTGACACATTCTATTACTTAATTATAATTATTGCTTTTTGATTACATCAAATGCATTACCACTAATAAGTTAATCTTGCTGAGTATAGTTTTTTATCCCCTCTCCCCCCCTTGAAAGCATAATATCATCCTCAATTAATCTGCATATTTTTGAGAACAAGTCCACGGCACCATATCATAACCATTGCTAGAACTATAGCAAATACCCATTCCGTACGGAGTGTTTTGCCCCATTAGTATTAATAACTTGCAAAACCACCGTAAGGCTGTTGATAAACACAGAAGATTTAGGAATACTGTATCCCTGGTTGGTTTTTTTTTGCAGTAATTGTGCAGCAAAATATTAGAGCCAACTTTTTACACCTCTTGGCGTTGACATTGAATTTTTCTGGTGGAGACGTTTTGGCCAAGAGTGTGGTCTGCTGCGGCGGTGTTTTGACCACTTCTAGGGCGAAATAAAAGTTTCGTAGGGCGACTTGCGTTAGCCTCATGAACTGAACTTAGTTACAGCACATATCATTCACCATGCACCAAACAGTACACCTATGCTATTCTCAACAATTTCCAATACCTACACATGAAAAATCGTGGACCTGAGTTTCAGTACAATCAACTACCAACAATATCACCATTACCATATATCCACTAAATTGTAGAATACTAATTCCTCCACATTTTCATAAAGTCGTGTGCACACCATGAACTTCTTGTCTGACTTCTTAAAAAAAATTTTTTTTTCCTATTTTTTTCATATCAACTTGACCACGAAACCTCAAGCCAAGTCAAGCCAATTGAACATACCGTACACCCAATTTTTTATTTTGCAAAGATCATTAAATCATGGCTAAATATACCGAAGAGCAATTATTTGAATTAAAATCAGAAGCGTATACTCCAAGTCCCCAAATCTTGGACGCATTCAATAAATTGATTGATGAAGTCAAAGAATCAATTGAACAACATCATCAACATCAAAAGAAATGGAATAACGGGGACACATATATCGATGAACACGGGAATGAGAGATCTTATCATCGTATTAATAGAAGAAGACCATCCCGAGGTGCTGCTTCCGGTGGTGCTGGTGGGGCACAAAGACCAAATTTCAAAAAGAAGTCGGAACAAGTTGTTGATGATGAAGGTTGGGCTACTATGGCCAAACCTAAGAAATCTTCATTTGCTGAAGGTGATGCCATAGATGAAAGAAATAAATTCAGAGAGAATAATGTCGGTGGTGGTGCATCAGGTTCAGCTGCGGGTATTAAAGCAAGACCTAATAATAAGAATTTGGGGAGTTCTAAAGCTGTCGATCCTAGAGAAATTGCGTCTGATAAACAAACTAAAGCTTTTAATGCTTTCGCTGCTTTGAACGATGATGATGACGATGATGAAGATGACGAATAAGGAGACTATGTACATGGTGTATGATTGATTGAAATATTTTTTTTTTTTTTCAGTTTCTTTTTGGGGAGTTTGTTCTTTTGTATTTGTAACTGTTCTATCCTTTTAGATCATATATTTATTAAGTATCTGTAAAATCAAAATCAAATAATAAGAAAGATAAAAAGAACAAGTTGTGAAAGTTTGTAGATATAAAATGCAAAAAAAAAGATATTACGCGTAACCTATTGATATATAAAGAAAATAAAATAATAATAAATGTATAAATGTAAAGTCCAGTTCATGGTAAGAATTACACCACAAACGCAGCTTCATCTTCACTGTCTAATCCACTTAAAATAGAATCCACATCCGTCGTTAACATATTTTTGTTCAACACAGAACCATTGGTAGTTGAGACACTATCGTTTGGAGCCATAGTTGTACTAGCACTTCCATAATTTGGTTTGGATAATCTAATACCTCTATGAGTACTCATAGCATCTTTCAAATCATTGACTCTTGGAGATTGCAAGTATTTACTGTCATAAGTGTAAATAGATCCATCATTGGTGGTTGAGACACTATCAACTGTTCTCAAAATGGTGGTGTAACCATTGGCATGTGGTAATCCTCTATCTTGGAAATGTTGACTGTATTGCAAAATCTCAGAATGAATCATAGTGATATCTCCAGCGGTTCCCAAACCTAACCCAGTATACAAACCTTGCTCAGAATTCGACGAGGCAACTTCTGATGATAAACCAGTACGAGTATTAAATTCAGCAGGGGGTATAAATTGGCCACCTTCTGGTGGACTATGGATGCCCGCAGAAGCATCTTCCATCAGGTAGATGTTATTAGTGTTTCTGGAATCATTGTTGAAAGTACTCATATGGGTACTAAGTTGTGATTTTTCAATTTCAGTGAGTAATTGTTTTTGAGGATGTAACCAAACAATCAAAAAGTTATTACCACAGGCAAACTCTTCAATATTTTCAGGTTTGATTCTAACAGCAATTATATTTCCATTGCTATCAGTGGGCAAAACTCTATTAGTTTTAATACTTTCCAAATCTGAAGGAGATGAATCAATACCATGAACCCAAAGTTTATTCAATTTTCTATACTCAACTGCATCCAATATTTGCTTGTACAATTTCGAATTTTTACCATAGTTGTTCAAATCATGGCTGTATTGTTCATCCATATTCTTCAACATGTAGTATAAAACAATGTGAGCAATGGAATCTTTGAATTTCTGTCTTTGAGTGAATGTATTTGTCTTATTCACTTTCATAACCCAATGATGGAAGAATGGAACAAAGTTACTTAAAAAGTTTAATCCCAAAATCCTTTCCATATCTTTTAATACCGTTACTAAAAGCAACACCAATTCAGTGTTTGGGGAATCATAATTGTCAAAAAATTTGTCAATGTACATGAGGAAATGAGAAATGAAATTTTGTTGATGGGTGATGTATTGGTTTGCATCAGGTTTTTTGAAATCTTTACCTGTCTCTTGATTATCCTCTTTGGTTGATAATTCGGCACCTGGAGCACCTGGATCCAAACGTGATTGCTTTTGCATAAGATCATAACTTTTTTTAGAATTACCAATTGCCAATTCGTTATTCAAAAATTCGTCAAACACTTTCAAATACTTGGCTTGGATGTTGATAAGCTGTGGTGTTGACAAAATTGTTCTTCTATCATCATCAAATTCACCTTCAGGTGCCAATAATCCCAAACTAATGTCCCAATGTTCCAAGTTCACGTGATTACGGTTAATTGAGCTGGATTTGTTTTTCAAAATAAGGAAAATCTTGGAAATATTGTCCAACAATTGAATAATTAAATCTTGGATTTGTTCACCCGTAGAGGAAGGAGTTGTTTCGTCAACAAAACTGCTATCCAAAATAAAATCAACTTTGACCAAAATTTCTTGAATCGAATCTGGAACTTGATCATAATAGTAAATGTGAGTAGTCAAACTACAAACACAATCAGAATAAATATTTGTCAAAATGGAAATATCACTTTTATCCAAGTCACTTGCTTTTAAAATCAAATCTGCTTGTAATGTCAACAATTGCTGAATAATATCAGAAACAGATAAACCAATCATGTTAACACGGGAGGAAAGCAAACCTAATAAGTAGCGGGCATACTGGAATTGCATATTATAGTTTGATTTCGTGTTACCTTCGATGTTTATTCTTCCTAATGTTGCTAATAATGTTGATAAACTCACAAAACGTAATTGAACAGGGATCCAGGTGACACACAATTCTAAAAATGAGATTCCCCATTCCAAATCGGTACCATTGACAATATTATGTTGAACTACTGCACGGGTAACTTCTGAGATTTGACTTGCTGCGGTGGTGTTGAAGAAAGATTTCATTGATGCCAATGCCTTTTCAGTAATATCTGTTGATGTTAAAGAATTATTTGTGAAATCCTCGTCAATCTGTTGGGCAATTTCACTTTGGGATTTGTGCAGTTGAGCACGAGATAATCTTCTACCATCATCTTCAACGTGAAGACTTGCCTTTAATTTTTGCAAAATAACTCTTTGTGAGTTATTTGCTATAATGACTTGGAGTAACGGGGGTATGGATAAAGCGATAAATTTCTTGCCAACGGTAGGATTGTAACTCAAACAGTTCGAAGTGTAATTTATGGCCATCAAAGAAATCATCTGCCATTCATATTGAGAAGTTCCAGATTTTTCCTTTCCAAAAGAAACCAATATTTGAAACACTTCTGTAAAGATGCTGACAAACTCTTTGTCACCGGTAAATAATCCTCCATCTAAATTATCACATAATACACCGTAAGTTTTAACAACGCTTTTGCACAAGGCAACATCTTTTGTATCAGCAATGGCATGTAATATTTCACAAACTTGTCGAGCAAAAACGTTCAAGTTATCGTTACACTTCTT
Organism: Candida gigantensis; assembly: GCA_030557085.1. Lineage (NCBI taxonomy): Eukaryota > Fungi > Ascomycota > Pichiomycetes > Serinales > Debaryomycetaceae > Candida > Candida gigantensis. The sequence goes on from JAKTVG010000328.1 coordinate 41,308, forward strand.
AATTAATTCTTGGATTATAGCCAAAGTAACCTGTAAATTACCAGTACGATTTCTAAGGACATCGTGTTGGGTTTTTTCTTTCAAAAAATTGATTACTTTTTCCAACTTGACTCTACGAGTGGATGCATAATATAATAAATAACTTAACTCGGATGAATTTGGTTTCTTGTCAATAGCCTTACCAGCAGGGTAACATTGCAAAATTAACTTTTGATGTTTGTGTTGGAATAAATTCATGATTGGATCTGGGGAAAGGGTTCAGCAGGATCTAGGTCTAAAAAAAAAACTATCTATGCAATTTTTGTAAGCAGTGAATAAGGGATACTTCCAGTTAATTGAAATCCAAGCCAAAATGAATGAATATGTTTTCAGTTAATAGGGTCAACTCTATAAATAACGTTGTTTGTCGATAATGTCAGTAAGTGTTGCCTGTTTTTTTTTTCGTTCTCCTCAATAGACTGTGATTTTGGCAGTATAGTTGAAAACTTGTTAATAACGAACTGAAAATGAAACCCGAGTGTTGAAGGGATATAACGTTGTTATCAATGAACAAGTGCAGTTGTCTGTATCGATACAGTAATGGTATAAGTAAATATAACTGTCAGGAAAAGAGTACAACAGGGTTGTAAAAAAAAAAAGGGGAATAGTACGAGGAAAAACGAGGAAAATCTATGGGAGATATAAACAACAACTTTAATGAATAAATTAAAATAAATTGCTACACAAATATTGCATTGTGATATTTCTATACAGGTGTGTGTATATGTATCCTACGGATTTAACTTATTCCAGTCCCACTGTTGATCCCACATGTTCCACCAATCGTAATTAATCCATGGTGGTTGCATAAAGTGGAGACAAGGACATACGTTTTGACAAATCTTTTACCCAGATTGAGTAAAAAAAAATGTTGAGTGTGTGTGTCGGTTGTCTTAAATTATTATGAGATCATACATAAGAACAAGAATGAGAATGTGAAAATCTCGAAGTTAATGATGTCGCACACACGTGAAAAAATTATACGCCAATGTCGTGTGTGCCGAAAGTGCGACATTAACCTTGATTTCATTATGTCCGAGAGAGAGATGATGATAGAGAAGACAAGAAGTAGAGATTGTTAAATCATCTTACTTTGCAACACAACCAATTAATCATGGCACCACCACTCTACGTCAAAGGTGGTGTATGGACAAATGTCGAAGATGAAATATTAAAAGCAGCGATACAAAAGTATGGTATTTATCAATGGGAAAGAATATCGTCCTTACTACCTAAAAAATCAGCAAAACAAGTCAAAGCAAGATGGGTTGAATATTTATCTCCTATAATAAATAAATCTGACTGGACAAAAGAAGAAGATGAAAAATTGTTGAATTTACACAAGATATTCCCTAATCAATGGCGAAGTATCTCGAACGTACTCAATAGAACTGCAGTTCAATGTGTGGAACGATATCAGAAATTGATAGATGATGCAGCTGGGATAAAAACTATAGAGGGAGAGGAAAATTTGGGTTTATCAGGTCCGGGTATTGAAACATTACCAGCAGTTGGTGGATCGGCCAGTTTATCTGCTGGAGAAGTGAATTTGAATCCAGAGAGTAAACCGGCTCGACCAGATGATGAGGATTTGCCAGATGATGAAAGGGAGATGTTGGCAGAGGCAAAGGCAAGATTAGGTAATATACAAGGTAAAAAGGCAAAAAGAAAAGCCCGTGAAAGAATGTTAGAAGAAAGTAAACGTATTGCATTGTTGCAAAAACGACGCGAATTGAAAGCTGCAGGGATTAATGTTAAATTATCAACCAAGAATAAAAAGAAGCGTAAGGAATTTGATTATATTTCAGACATACCGCATGAAATTGTTCCCAAAGCAGGTCCTTATGATGTCAATGAAGAATTGAAAGAGAACGAGTTGGACAGTAATAGATTCACTGAGCAAGTTTCAACCGTGGGAATTAGCATGAAAGATATTGATGATAGAATAGCAAAGGAAGAATCCAAGAAGAAAAAGGAACAAGACAAGAAAGATAAACAAAAGAACAAAAGAGAACTAGAGTCTGCAGCCGAACTTGTAAATAAACAAGAAAGTCAAAAAAGACGGAAATTAGATTTACCAGAACCTGAGTTTCAGAGTACCACTAAAGTTGTTTCCCAAAAAGAATTGGCAAAAGCACAAGCTAAAAGGAAAATAGAAATATCTCAGTTGATCAAATCAAAATTTGAGAAACTATCTGCTCCGAAACATGAGGTTGGAAAGGTATTTCCCTTATTTACAAGTGCTACGGACTATATTGGTATGGACGATTTAATTGAAAATTCGTCGCCCAGCTTGCAACCTGTACAAGAAGCAGATGGAATTCAGTGGGTGTCTCAAGTAGTAGAACGAGAGCTACCTATACCTAACCCTAGATTTTTAACGAATTTAGAAAAAATACAATTTGAATCAACGATAGATAGGTTGATTGCAGAAGAGTGCCAAAACCTAATAAAATCTGATTTCAAACAATACCAAGATTCGACATTTGTGACCCAATCGGTGAGAGTAGTGGATTCGACTTTGAGAGAGAAGATTAACAAACAGATTGATACGGAATTGAGTAAAATTGATGTGACGTCTGTTGTTCGTGAGTCCAAAAAATATGACTTGCCTAAAACTTTTGAAGTAGCTGAATCGATTATCAGAGAATTGCATTCACAGCATAATAAAAATGAAAAAATAACGAACCAATTACAGTCTAGCTCTAGTTATGAACAACAGAAACAAGAGAAATTGGAAAAAATCATTGATTTGAGGAACCAAATACAAGAGGTTGATTTACAGTACCGTGTTGAACTAAAATTATTAAATCTTGACAATTTGGCAATTGATAAAGAAACTGCGAGATTAAAAACAGAAACCGAGAAGTTGGATCTGCAAATATCGGCACTTAAAACAAAGTAACGCACATAGATATGTAAGTTTAATTGAAGTTAAGAGGTCATATCAGAAAGTACAAATGCAATATATATAATCTAGTACTATGTATATTCGGATTATAAATGAACCACATAAAATGCTAGTTTACGAAATACTCTCCGTAAGTACCGAAATTTTCCAATCCAATGTTATGACCCCTAATATACTCTATATTTTCTCTATTTCATTTCTATTTCATTAGTAGGAAACTCCGTCATATCTTTAGATACTCTAGTAAATTTCATAGTAGTAGTTGCCCCCGTAGTACCATTCCAATTTTTAATTCTCTCCACAGTCAAAGCATCAGTTAAATCGGGTATTTTAAACCCAGTATTATAAATTTCCAAATCATATTTTAATTTTTCATTCAATAAATTTTGTCGATTAGTAGGTGGTCTACCTTTTCTTCTTTCAGATTTCAAAGTTTCTAATTCTTCTGTGTTTTGATTAATGAAATCTTCAATAATTGATTTCATTTCATCAAGTACAAATGTTTCTTTATTCATATATGTTTCATCTTCTTTTAATAAATTTTGAATATAATAAACTATACTAAATTCATTGGATTTCTTTTCTAAACTGTCTAATTTCTTCTGTTTGAGTTTCTTATCTCTTAATGTGGCACGGTTTAATTGTTTGAATTTACGACCTTTAATATGAATTGATCCAGTAGATTTGGATATATTCTTGGTGACTTTATTTAAGTTGTGTGCTAACGGCATGTCTATTATGATGTGAAAAAGATAGTTGTGGTTGAATCGATGAGGTTCTGTATAGAAGTAGATTTTTTTTAACATCTACAAAAAAGTACTTATATGCAGGTGGTATTTTGATTATGTAATCATTCAAGTATCACCACCTTAATTCGTAATTACCAATTCTAATAACTTGAACGACAGGAGGTAAAACAAAATAAAACGTTTTCTACAATCAAATATCAGTTTTGCTAATTTTATTCTTAAATTATACATGCTTTTCCATTATTGACCTATCACATTTGGTAAACTTGTACGATGAGTAGGTAAGAGACTATTCGTCGTTGTTCAATCCATTGATGAGATCGTATTTAATTCCACTTCAATTGAAGATTCCTATCCGTTGATATTCTTTTCACGTGGTAAGGACTGTTACTGACTTCGACATTAATATGGTTCATCTAGTGCGCGGACATATCATTTCGCAACCAAAATAAGCAGGTTTCTGGTGGTAGAAACCTCATCTTTTGGTGACTTTAAGTAAACTTAAGATACATATATTCAAACCTTAAATCAAGTCTAAAAAAGTTTAATAGCCTAATAAGCTTTTTCTTCCCTTTGAAGCATTACTGCTCAACCCCTAAACTGGTACTCGGGGATGTAATACATTTACATTCACAGTATGGTAAATTAGAATCCATTTTACAAGTCAAAAAATTGTACTCAGGGGCTAATTTCTTTACTTATATATATATACAAAAATTACAACCTAAGAAATATTCTATTTGCTATCTTTTTCCACTTGTTCATCATCCAATCTTTAATAGTGGTACATTGCTACTCATCAGATAGTGTATTTTTATTTTAATAGTACAAAATTCTAGATAATTAGATTTCATTTTAAATTTTACAAAGATGTATTTTGAAAGGGAGTTACTCGACGTCTTGAAATCGATAGATACCAATCTCGAACACTTGAAGCAAGACATGAAAGTTGTGAAGCTGGTTCTTTATAAACCAGAACCAATGTATGGCTTTAAAAGGGGAATCTTTACCCTCCCAGATGAGATCTTGGGTATGGTGTTGGATCATGTCAATCAGATAGATATCATAAATTTCAGCTTAACACAACGTTCTTTTCGGAAAATATGTAATATAAAATTAATGGAGAACATATATGTCTTGAATGCTTCCTTCAAGTGCAATATTCCCAAGGACTGGTATCCTCTGAAATATACTTCATGGACATATACTCGACCAGATGAGTTTTTCGACATGATGAAGAACACTCAATATTCAAAATTTATTAGGAAGATCTGTTTCCAGAATGATGATATTTTCTCAACTCTATACTTGGAGAGTATTATTCAGGAAAACCCAGATTGTGTTATTTGTTTTGAAAAAATAAAGAAGCCATCTACCATACAATGGCTAGCAACTCATAAGCAAGTACAAATAGAGTCTGGTTTTAATTTTCGAATTAGAGGAACTCGTGAAACAGTACATTGGACTCAAAATTATGTCAATCGGTACCGAGAAAGCCATCAAGCATCTATCGATTTTAGTTTCGTGGAGCTTAACTATCATCCTGGATTAAACTTTGAAAAAAAGTTGAATGTATTAGAGCTAGTACTTAAATTACTGAATCATGACACCGATTGGCCAAGGGTGTTGCAAAGTTTCAACCTAAAAGTGTTGAAAAAGTTTTACATCTACGCACCTAGGGACAACTATTTTAACTTGCCAGAGTCCGTGGCTAAAGAATGTGAATCACTTGAAGAAATTTTTATTGGAATGGATGCGTACTATTGTGAAGGTTTCATCAAAAATTTAAGACCAAACTCTTTAAAAACATTTGGCACAGTTTCTTATGGTAATAATATTGGTGAAATCTTGCTGAAGCAGAAGAATTCATTGTGCTCAATTAGTTTTTCTAAGACACATCGTGAAGAGATGGTTTCTAAAAATCAGTCGAATGGTTTATATTGTCCACAATACCTCCTAGACCATTTTCCAAACTTGACTTTAATTTTATTGAACAATGTGCCATACCTTATAGATCGGTCAAGGCCGAAAGTAAGACTAGTCCGTGCTGAATTTCATCTGTGATTCAAGACCCATTAATTTGCATATAGTTTCAAGGATATTAAAAAAAGGCACTGCTTATTTTTGTTTATGTATTGATTTTGAATTCAAATGGGTTCAACTTGTAGAAACATAGCTCGGCGATGTAGTCCTACCAGTTCGCTGGTGATAATTGGTTTTCAATTTTGCATGGATCTGCGGATTGGAAGTTCTAAACTATATCTTCTACACTGATACATAGTCAAAAACTATATCAGGTATTCACAAGGAAATAAAGTAGATTAAATAAAGACTACTAAGTTGTGCCAGAAATAATTTATCTATCAATTCAGAACGCTACCAATTTAGCAAGTAGACCAAAAATCAAACCGGAGCTGTTCTCCGTGAAGCGCCCTTCACAATTCAAACGTCATTTCAAAAGGAATAACAAAAATGCAATCGGATTATGAATTACTTAACATTTTAAAATTGATAGTTAGTAGAAATAAAATCACAATCATTTAAACACACCTTCCTTATCTAGTAGGAATCCAACCGCTCAGCACTCGCGTCGTATTTTTTTTTTTTTTCGTGTTTTTTCTTGGTGTCAGCAATTTGCCACTACAACTCCGGGTTTTAGTTCTCAATATAATTCTTGTATATTTGTAAAAAACCTATTTATCTATTATTTAGCAACAAGTTCAAGAGTCCATGGAGCGGAGAACAATTCTTCTTTGCCAGCATAGTAAGTGGAGTTACAAGTGTAACTACCTCTTGTTAACCAACCACCTGGGGTTTCTTCTTCTGGGAACTCTTTAGTGTAAATAGCGGTATCAGAAGGTTCGTAAGTACCAATTTCAAGTTCAGTAGTTCTAATAGTAAGACCAGCTTTCTTAACAACTTGAATGTAACGGAGATCTTCGTATTTCTTGTTCTTGACTTGGAAATGCATGGTCATATGGTATTTGACACCACCTGGGATAACAACGTGAACTTTTTCAGTACCTTGAACTTGGATGTCTACTGGTGGTTTACCTTTAACTGTCAAAACTAACTTGATGACTTGTAAATCTGGGTGTGGTTCTTCGAATGCCATTGCTAATATCTAATAATTCCTTTATAATACTCCTATATTTGTTATAGTTGATGGAATTCTGAAACTGAAAAAGTTTAGAAAGATTGGGCTATTGTATTCTTTTTATACCGTAGACGTAGACGGGTGAAAGAAACGGTTCCTCGGGTTCGGACCTTCGTTCCACCGTTTGTTCGCTGCCTATTAAACCGAGAGAGATCAGGCACAAACTTGGTTTGATACATGTGATTTATATTCACCTCTAACTAAAAAGTTTAAAAAGTGCGGTTAAAATTATTTATTACTATCCGACACTTTGTGATTATGTGTCAGAAAATATTACCCTCACTCTCCCCACATTTTTGTATGGAAAATAATATTAACACCGAAGTTGCGGAAAAATATTTTGCTTCCTTCCTTCTTTTTCGCCTGCCTTATCTCATTCAATCCCTGACTTACAAATTTCCTTAAACAGTTTGACTTCCGTTTCGAGTATTTCCTTTAACTGCAAAATGCTCCTGTTGCGTTCTTCAAAACTGAAATCAAAAATTGTTTTGCTAACCGGTTCTTCGTGAAAGTTTCTCAAACTTTTGAAGAAATTTTGCTCTAAAATTTCATCAACTTCCAAACGTGCCTTGTAATCCCATTTCAATAATTTCTCAAGCAATTGTAAAGCATCTGCAGGAGCAAAAGGATATAAACTTTTCCATTTAACAGGCTTATACTTTACCCAAAGTAAGCCTTCCACTTTCCAATTATACTTTTTGATAGTATCAACTGAAGGATTACCTAAAATTTTAAACAATTCATGGATTTGCTCATGCAGATTTTTCCCTGGGAACAATGGTCTTCTTCCGAATAATTCACCAAGTATACAACCAATGGCCCATATGTCAACCGCCTTTGTGTAGTTCTTTGTCGACATTATTAGTTCGGGAGCTCTATACCAACGAGTTGCGACGTAGTTGGTGATGGTGGCGGAGCGGTTCTTGAAATATATAGGATTGATTCCTCTTGCTAAACCAAAGTCGCAGATCTTTAAGATTCCCTGTGTAGTCACCAAAATGTTTCCAGGCTTTAAATCTCTATGTATTACATCGGCCGAATGAATATACTTTAATCCGCAAAGGATTTGATACATGAAACTCTGAATGTGAAATTCTGAGAATTGAACATTGGAATATAACACTCTAGCCAAATCCAAATCGGCTAGTTCCTGAAAACAATACAATCCTTCATATGGTTTCACATACACCACATCTAAATCAAGTAAAGTTGCAATCTATTGTATTTGAGTTAGTATAATGAACGGCTGATAATCTTTTCTTTTTTTTTTGAAAAGTATAATTGTATACATACATTTCTGTGACCCCTGAAGAACATCATGAACTTAAGTTCTCGTATAGCTCTAATTAAAAGGATGTCCTTGTTGAATATCTTTGTGACTTTCTTAATGGCAATCTTATGTTCCATTCCAGACGTTGAGCTTTTTGTATCGATTGCAGAACAAACAACTCCATATGACCCTTTCCCCAAAACTCGGACTATTTCATATCTTGAGTCAACTAAGAAGTGGTTTTCATTGTCGGTGTAAGTTGAACATGACTTGACATTATTGTTTTTATTAGTGACTGTAGCCATCACTCGATTTCATTAATATATTATTGGCAGTAGGCAACTGCAAAGGTATGATGTTGATTATTCCGAATTGTTGTAATTGGTTGTAAAAAAAATTACAAATAAGAAAATTATATAGGAATACCCGCCAGAACTCCACAGAAGCTAAACTAAAAAAAAGTTTTTGCAACAATGCAAGGAGATTAACAGATCAAAAAAATAAAAAAAAGACTAACAAATTATTGTCACCTAGTGTGATAATGGAGCTACTTTTAACTTAGAAGTATATAGAAGTAATATTTCAATATAATTTGAAAGATTCAAGGTTTGTATTTGATTATTGGTGGCTCTTCACCGAATTTAACTATCTTGACTGCGTTTTAGTCAGTTGTTCTCGTACTTCAAACACATGTTCCATTGCCCATTTGTTTTTTGTAAATGATTTAGTGGTCTTTATTACTGCTACTACTGGTCCAAAGTGTGTTATTAGTATATTAAATGATGTTCTACACTATACAATAGCAAGTGTTCAGCACCAATCACAATTTACCAAACATAAGTATTAGTTTTTTCTGTTGAGCCTTTGTTCATTATCCTAGAGTAACCATATCATTTGTATTTTTCGATTAATATAATTTGTAAAAGCATATACAATACCTATTATACTTTTATCTTCTGGAGTGTTGTGATTTATCAATATTCACATCTATCCTAACGAATGCATAGAATAATATGTTTTGCGAAGTGGTAGTGAAAAATGATCCGAAAACGACCATACAAAAATCAATCCTCGCCGATCTCGAATATTTTGTTCTGAAGGCAATTGGTGCTCCATTTTATACAACCATCAGACCAACCCATCCAACACCTCCTCCAACATTAAATTATGCCAGTATCGACATCGGAGTTAGATATAATATCACGGAAACTTGTTGAACAAATAGAAAAGACCCACACCACTTTCAAATCATTGTTCAATGTCCACCTTGATCTACTCAAACTATTTGATCATGAACTCAGCACCCTAAGTTCGTTTGGATACTGTGATTATGAAGTAGCATATGTGATATATATGACTAGTATCCGTGTGTTAGAAATAATGAAAAACAAGTCTAACTCGAAAACTGCAGATATATACTCGGGAATACAACAAACAACAAGGAAAAAGGCAAGTGACTTTAAAAAGATAGTCAGTTGCTTTCAAAATGAAGTGGAGGAAGATCCTCTCTTGAATAGATTCAAATCATTAAGTGGAGAAACATCAAATTCAAAAAGTAGCATCGAGGATAGTTACCGAGAGTGGATTACACCGACCGAATTAGAAAAGCTATTTAATCAGAAACAGGTATTACTAATAGACTATAGACCACAAAAGGACTATTTACATAATCATATCAAATTTGAAAATTTAATAAACATTGAGCCTAAAGAGATCGATTCATTGTTAGGCACTGCTCAAGATCTGGATTTAGAGAATATATTAAAAAAAACTTTGTCCCATGAACAATATCAAAAATTCCTAGACAGACATAAATATGATAGTATTGTGATATACAACTACAACTACGGTTCAACATCCAGGGATAGATTTTATGCAATATTGGATCAAATAGGAACTGTGAATCCTTTTACGAAATTAGTCACAATATTGATGAATAACAAATACCTTAGTTCGAGGTTGAAAGTACTCCCCCTGTATCTTTCTGGTGGTATACTAAACTGGTACAATGTCTTTGGGGAAAAATATCTAGACAGAACTGCAATGAAAAATGACAATGCATCTACAAAATATAATCATTACACTACTTCATTTAGTGATTATTTTGCAAACACGAAAGAGGAAACAACTCCGCAAGAAAAAGTTCACAATGGAGGTGGTGCATATATCAAACCAGCTCAAAGAAAGGTAGATCAATTTGATCCTGTGCCAGCAAAGAGTGCGTCAACCGTGTATTCATCTGCAAAAGTTGAACTTCCACTAACACCCACAACATCCGCAACAAACTCGGCACCGGTACAACGTCCGCCTGCCTTGCCACCAAAGGTGGAAAAATCGGGTAGTCCTGTTACGAAGGAAGTTGTTGTGTCCTCGAAAAAATCTCTGTTTCTTGAACTGTATGCTACAGGGTTGGTCAATTTGGGAAACTCTTGTTATATGAACTCAGTTGTACAATGTTTGGCTGCAACGCCGCAACTCACATCATTCTTTTTCCCAACAATTACTGAATCCTTTACTGATCATTCTTACAAACAACATATAAATGTGAATAATAAATTAGGTACAAAGGGGCAACTCACAAGTAGTTTTGTGGAATTATTATTGAACATGCTTAACAAAAATGGGAAATCATTCAGTCCGTCAAAGTTTAAAAAGATTATGGGATCATTATCTCCAGCTCAACAGTTTGCAACGTATGATCAACAAGATTGTGTTGAGTTTTTGAATTTCCTTTTGGATACAGTACATGAAGATCTTAATCAGGTATCTATTGTTGATCCTGCTGAAAGGAAAATGATTACTGAGTTGAGTCCAGAACAAGAGAAAAACAGAGAAATATTGCCTGTCAGATTGGCTTCCACCATTGAATGGGAAAGATATCTTAAATTGAACTTTTCAGTTATTGTTGATTACTTCCAAGGTCAGCATTTATCACAATTGCAATGCTTAGAATGTGGGTTTACATCAACTACGTATAATGCATTTTCAATTCTTTCATTACCTATACCTGAGAAACTAAACAAACTGCAAAGAGTGCTGTTAGACGAGTGTCTCCAAGAATTTGTTACGACTGAACTATTAGACGACAACAACAAATGGTATTGTCCAAAATGCAAAAGATTTACCAAACTGACAAAGAAGATAGCAATCACTAGATTGCCTCAAGTCTTGATAATTAATTTCAAGAGATTTAGAATGACAAGTACTGGTGCATTTAATAAATTGGAGACCTTTGTTACTTATCCCGTGAATGAAGAATTGGATATGACTCCTTATTGGCCAGATGTTGGATCTTCAATGAATGGCAACACTTCGATGTCCGTTGAGAAAGAGAAAGAACTTTTAAATACATTCCCAATTCGAAACCAAGTGGCACCTTTCAAGTATAAATTGTTTGGAGTGGCGAATCATTTTGGTAATTTAACAACTGGACATTATACGTCGTATGTATATAAGCACAGTGATTCCAAAAAGACGAGAAATTGGTGTTATTTTGATGATTCAAAAGTGACATTTAATGTTTCACCAAGTCAAGTTTTGAATAAAAATGCATATTGTTTATTCTTTCAAAGGGTATAAACATTTTAGTTTTTCATGTTTTTTTTTTAGATATTATCTATAGATTTTTCTTTGTCAATAAATCGTAATTTTGGATGGTTTCCAACCACATGTTTACTCACACCTACCCATAACCAATCTACTTTATCATCATGATTTATAATAATCTCTCCATGAAACCCATCAACAAAACTTCTATCAATCAATGTAATATTGGTAGTAAAATTTATAAATTCATTAAATATTGAGATTGCTGACCAAAATTGTAATTTTCTTAAACATGCAACCAACAAACTAGTCACTTGACCGCCATTATAACAATGGATATAAACTGGTTGATATTGACTATGAATGATATATTGTAATGCTTGAATTGCAATCTCATAATCTAAGGGAACACCTCTTTTTTTACCCTTACCAGATTGTGCACATTCCAAATGGATTAATTGAATTTGATTCTCTTTGGCAAAATTGTACAAATGGAAATCAGAATCGGGAGTTATTGGTTTTGGTGTTAGTGAAATTATGGTTTTTAATTGTAATGTCTCGAGAAAATTAAAGTTGACTTCTCGTGGATATGCTCCACGGTATAAATTAGGTTGAACCATACTAAACCTAAGTGGGGGTATATATGTATCGGGTATTATTTCAGACATGGCACGAGTTTGGGTTTTACAGATCAAGAAGTATGATTGTGTGTGGTCAAGATTTTTTTTCCGCCTTATGTAAGTGACTTGACCTCTGGTTATGTAGACTGTGTGCAGGATGAGCCATTACTTTCGGCCAAGCTTAATTAATCGGACGCTTGGTTATAACAATACACGATCAGCTTATACGTGACTAATAACAAATACAAAACTATATGATAGTTTTTATTTTATAACGGGTATACTTAAATTAATCTAAAAAAATTCTATAACAACAACAACATCAACGGGCAATCCTTTTGGCCTAGAAAATTTGAATATTAGATTCCGATGTGTATTTAGCTTGAGCTAATGAAATTTCATTGTCATCGGTATTGTACACAACGTAAGCTGATCTTAAGAAATTATCACCTAAAATATTGAGACCTTTGGATCTAGTTATACCGAATTGACATTTACCATTTTCCAATTGCTTAAAAATCAAATCGGAAGCTGGAACTTTGATATCGATACCAGCAAAGGAATAAAGCAAATCACTTGAGATATTACAATCAACTTCATAGCGACCATTTGCCCAAACACCATTGACTTGAGCAGCTAAGTCATCAGCAATGGGTTGTGGTAACCATGTAAGCGTGGTACCACTATCCAAAAGAACGTGAAGATTAACAACAAACTTTGTACGGTAAAAACCCATGTAGTCCAAGGCAATTTCGTAAGTCTTGGGGCTAATCAAAGGTAAGGCAACTAATTGACCTTGATATTTAGCATGATCTATACCTCCGAATAATATAGTCCCTTGAGTTGCACCACTTGAGTTTAAGTATAATGAAAAGGCAGCTTTGTTAATGAACCCTTGCTTCTTTAAAGTGATTGGGATATTGTCATACTTATCTCCCGTAGCTTCATTACCAACTGGACCAATACCTAAATATGGTACTCCAACGGATGATTCTTGAGCAATAGCAAATTGTTGCCTGAATGACACACCAGCAAAGTTAACAGTATCGATATAGTAAGTACCTTTAGCGTAAGTGCCTTCACCAAAGCTTACCCAGAATTGAGTTCCTACCGATTCAATGGTAGTGGTTGTATCTTTGTTAAATGAACCTCCATTTTTACAAAACGTAGGAGTGTTTCCAAATTCTGAAGCAACACAGTTGGCATTAACATCAGGAACCCAAAAATCTGAAGATCCGGTATCAATGGCAAAAGTAAACTTTTGTTGATTAGAACCAATGGATATATCAGATAAATATCTCACTCCCCTGTCGGAACGTAAGTACTCTGTGTGTACATCTCTCTTGTTGGTTGATATGGATCTATCAACTGCGAAGTCCAAGGCAAGAACACCCGGTGCTCTTTTCTCAAATCCTTCTGGGATGGAAGCAGATTGAACAGATAATATAATAGCAGTGGTTATAAGTAATGTTTTAGCAAAAGACATGGTGGTTAGTGTTTTTTGGTGGTTGGTGGTTGTGGGAAATAAAATAAATATACACATCTGGGGTGGTTTCGGTTGCAATTTATACTTGTTCCAATGGGTTAGAAATGGTTACTCCTCATCTTGATGAACCCCCCCTTTTTCCGTTTCATTTTTTTTGCCATAGTAAGAAAATAATGAATCGCCACGGTGATATAATGATAGAATCATCAATGATGGTTCATTATAACTGAAATTCGATATTGCCAATACAAAAAAAAAATTAACCACAAATGATTATGAGCCAATATATACAATGGATAACTGATGAATACAGTTTTTCCGTATCTTGAGGAACGTTATCAAATGTTTCTGTTTTCTATTTCTTGGCCACACGTATTCGTAACGCAGAATATTATAAGTGTTGGTGTTTACGATATCACTCAGAAGTTGAATTCGCGAACTTTGCAACCACCGCCTTGGCTTCTAGGGGGGCGAAAAAAAGAGATAAAATTGAACCACATGGTCCGTCCACAAGATAATCATAACTGTATTTCTTGAGCCTACTCTTCCGGTAGTATGAGAAATTACCTTTGATGCGCAGGTTTAAGCTCCCAGAAAAGCACATTACATTGAACGGTTAGGTTTGATGTAACCTTTGGATTTTACTGTGGTTGCGAATTTGCGCCTGAACGTTATTTCTGGCTTTTTTTTTTCTAACCAACAAGACAAGACCAAATATTTTTTTTTCTTGGGGCGTCATACATGATGCGAAGTCTCGGGCGATGGCCAAGGAATAGAATACAAAATCTCCTCTTCTTCTATAATTGCAGAAACATCACTCCTTAAAATGAGAATGACTAAACTGTTGCCAACAATCAAATATACGATGCGTATTTTATGCTGTCAATGTTCATTTTTGACATAAGTTTATTCTTGACATATGTAACATGTTTACATTGAAAACGTTTTTTGCACCTCACTCCCAATTCTCAAACTTCACCCGAAATGAATTCCGAAAATGCTCATAATCCCCGTTATGAATGGATAATGTGAATTTATTTATCCGTGATATGGATGTTCCATGCTTCTAGTGACAGCCTTATTAGAGTGTTTGAGGTTTTTTTGATCCCCCCCCCCTTTGGACACTCAAGTATAGTTTGGTTGATCCCCCAAAACGTGTTGCGCTTTTCTCACAATCAAGGTGTTTCACATCTTTTTAAATGGAACACTAAAAATTTGACTTTTTCTACAACATTTTAAGCATTAACTGACCATACTTTGAACTTGATAACTCCGTTGGGTTATGAGCTGAAATTTTGTCATTTTCTAATTAATTGGCATCACCAAGATAAATAAGATTAAAGTTAATGTTTCTGAAAACGTTTGATTATCTTTTGGATCTTAATTGATCTTCATCAACATTTGAATCAGTGTGTATTAACGGATTACACAATTATATCTATTTACGTAATTTTTGGGATATCATCAGCGATAGACTTTTTCTGTTCACATCTCTCATATTGATAGCTTTATAAAAGCTGTCATCCCATTGTTGAATATTCAAATCTTTCACAAATTTCAACACACTAGGCTAATATAAGACAATGGGACAAGAGACTTCGAAATTTTTGGTTATCATGAAAACCCTCTACTGGTTGCCGTTACGAACTCAACATTAGTTATGATAACGGAGAGCAAAATTCTTGGGTTTGTATCTCCTGTAACGTGCTCTGTTCCGTTTTCGATAATATTTGGAAACCTCTTTATTTATCACACCTAAAGCATGTGCACCATTATCAGTTGAATTAGGGTTAAAGTTTGAAGATCCTTCTATTTGACCAATCATCTCAACTGAATCAGGTACTTTATAATTTTTATCGTGTCTCCATTTTATATAGTGCTTGGCAAGGATAGTACAGACAAATTCATCAGTACAATTTCGTAAAGCACCGTAATAATAAATAGCTAGATGATGACATCCTACTAAATTCAAAAATTGGGATGCAGTATCTGCTTCACTACCACGACACATAACGTTAAAATTATCAGTGTAATCTATGTCTGGTCGGATAATCGCCGTTGCAAGACTACCCAATTTTTCCGCAAATACCTGATAAAAGGGGTACTCATTGTCGACGTTTAGAATACGTGAGATATCCCTTAATCCCAATCCTTTTTCAAAATGTTCAAATCTCATCTTATTTCTGAGAAGATAGCTAACGACACACTGACAAAGTCGTTCAATGTAGAATTTGCCTCTTCCTCCTGTTAGGAAAATACCATCAACATTCATCTCACGATAATCAAAGTGTTCGGGATCTTCAATTGAATCTTGAATCCCAGCAAATTGTTGATAAAATTTTTCAATGGCTAGAGTCCATGCTAAGATGGTTTTACCATTTTGAAGATCAAGTTGGGGAAGGTTCTTAAAGATTTCTTCTACTTGTGGTTGGGTGTAGCTGAACCAAGTTTCAAATACCTGCCACTCATCTAGACAATTTTTTGAAACTGTAGAAGGACTTCCTTCTCTAGGATCGGGTGATTCACTTCCAATATTAATGATTGGGAATTTCATTGGTGGTAGAAAGCTGGTAGATTGTTGCATATTTATGTGAAATTAAAGCTTACATTTCATGCATCAATTTGAAATGACAGCGGATATTGGGTCTATATTTATAGCAAAATCTTTCAATATATTACTTGATCGATCCTTAAACATTGTACGTCGACATACATTATCATAGTATATTCAAGGGATGGATTCTCCTTAGTCATGAACATGCCTTGCACATAATATCCCTCGATTCTCCTTCTCATTGTTCACGTGACCGAGAAAAAAGAGTTTTGTCACAAAACGTTTTGGCAGCTACATGGGAAGGGGAAAAAATGATTTACTGTACGTTTCTTTTAAAGAATTTTTTTATTGATTGCCACACGACTTGATATGCGAGAGACAGAGAGCGAGAGACAAAAGAAAAATTAAATGGTCATAGTTAAGGAGTCACCACAAACATAATATTTTAGTTAGCGTCAGAGAGAGAGAATTTTTCTTTTTTCTTCTCCTATACTATGAACCTTCTTAACACATGAACACAAGAAACAGAGAGACCAGGAAAATGACAAGAATGGAAGGAGGTGTCCGGTGGGTCAGAAAATTGAGAAAATCGAGCGAATTGTTGAATCCCCTGTAACTTGACCAGCCAACAACAACAAAAACACTTAAAACAAACAAAAAAAAATTTAGCCATTTCCTTCCCCAACAACCAACCCACTATAAAAAACTTTGCAACACTTTGATTTTGACCCTTTAAATCAACCCCAAAATCCCCAAATAAAGAACATTGCATTCCGTTTGAACCATGGCACCAGGGAAAAGTAACATTTCCATATCATCACTATTGGATTCTGGCTCTACTCCTCCAGCTGAGCCAAGACCAGTCTTGTCGGCGGTATCGTCGTCAAAAAATACTACTACTACTAGTCGAAAACCAGTGGGGATTCTGGAAATGGTTTCTAAATTCCAAACTTCATTTAATGCTGGTCCTGTGGATGATGAAGTGATAGAGATTAGTGATTCTCAAGAGTCGCCGAATTCAGTTTCCCCTATACCTGGTTCACCAACAAAATCAAAACCAAAATCTTCAAAACCATCTACATCAAAAGCATCAACACCTATAATATCGTCAACATCTACTACAAATCAAGCTAATGGGAATAAACCAGTTCCGAGGAGTATAATTTCCAAACCTGCGATTTCGGAAAATCTTAAGAAATTCCAGACTAGTTTTCAATTGAATCCAGTAGTGAACAATCAAACTTCACCTAGCAAAACATCAATTACATCACTTATAAATCCAGATGACGATTCTCCTTTGAGTCCTTTGATACAAACAACTCAATCCCCACCTGTTGTTGTCACCACGCCAAACTCATCTACGAGGAAAAGAACAATAATTGCTAAATCAGCTGATCCTAAAAAACGAAAGACTGCGTCGCCCGCCGCTGCAACAACACAAGCAACTAGAACAATAAAGAAGAAAAGTCCACTGAATCTGACATCGACAACACCTGCTCCTAATGGACCTGAGTCCAGTGGACTTCAGAAATCGCCTGCGATCAAGAAAAAACCAAATGATACAACTACAACAACAACAACTAATGGAGGTTCAAATTTAAAGAAACTGGTGACTAGTGCAAATCAAAAAGAAGCTCCTGTCCCTGTTAAAGTGGCAGCTCCATCAGTTATTGATCTTTTAAATGATGATTCTGACGAAATTACCACAGAAGAGACTAAAGAAGTGGCCAAGCAAGAGGAAAAACAAGAATCTAAAAAAGTAGAAAAACAGCCACCACCAAAAGAAAAACCAGAACCTCCAATTATTGCATTGAATATACCGTTATTAAATCCAGATGATCCACAACCTGGTAAAGCTGAAGTTGTGGTGAATGTACTAAAACTTGCAGAAGAAAAATATGGATGGGGAATAATGCATCCGAAATCTAAATCAGCTATTGATATAATGGATGATATGATTGATGATGAAGACGATGATGATAATGATGATGATGACGATATTATTGAAGTTGAAAACCCGCAACAACAACAGCAGACTAATGGTAATAGTAATTCAGCACAACCACAACCACCACCACAACAACAACAACAAAAGGGTAAAGAATTAACTGAAGAGCAATTATATAGACAACATGAAGTTAAAATGATTAGAAAAGTTGGTAAATATGATTTTGAAGATCCATTTATTGATGATGTTGAATTACAAATGGAAGAAGAAATATCATCTACAAAAGAAGGATTTTTTGTTTATTGGGGACCATTGGTTGATGATAGAAATATTAATAAAAAGAGAAAAAGGTAAACAAAAAGGATTATATATATATATCAGTACAGAATCGACGTAAGTTTTTGAATTTAACAATTTTTTTTTGTAATTGTAATTTTTTGTTTTTATCATTCATGAAATCTTTCAATCGTAAGTTCAAGCATACCAGCAGCATTCAACTCTAATTGATTTGCACTTGATTTTTTAACATTAATGATTTTATCATCAATCAGTTTAATCAATTTTTCAACCTTTTCTTTATTTTTAACAATCACTGGATCAGTCTTGATAGTAACCAATAAATTCAAATAAGCAGCAATGGTGGATAATTTGGTTGGATCAATACTAATGTTCTCATCGTTGTCGTCATCTTCTACAAATGCTCTTGATTCAGCAACATTGATCAAAGTTAATAGTTCATCCAATGATTCATCAGATAAGGAATAATTTTGTTTTGTTGTTGATGCTATTGTATCTTTTCTAGGTGGTAATTTTGGAGGAGGTGGTGTAGCTGCAGCATTTGAAGAAATATTGATCTTGTTCAAATCAATATTATTCACATCGGTTCTGTCATTTAGTAACAACTGTTTATAAACTCCAATCAATGAAGGATACACTGATTCATATGGACAATTGGTCAATGAATCCTTAATGAAATCGTATCCAATTCCAGGGTTAAATGTTAAGAATTTGGTTAATAAAGTCAATACAATATATTTGAATCTTGGTTTCTGATCAGCTTTAATTATAATGAATAATAAACATTGTAAAAAAGTTGTCCATAGTATTTTGGGAATATATGAAACTTCCAATTGTAAATTTTTAGAATTTATGGTTTGTTGTTGATATAAACTAAACCAAATCCAAAATATAACAATATCATGGACCCCATCATGTGCAAATTTTGAATTCACCATTTGTGGAATAATCAATCTTAATGTGAGTACTAATGAATCATGAATTGACATTGTTGGATTCTTAAAATCTTTCCTTGTTGCTATTGAATGAGAAAATAATAATAATTCACCAATGATTGAATCCTTGATTTCTTTAGCATCACTATTGATTATACTCGTAAATACATTGGTTTGATAATCAATAACTAATTTCTCAAAGATTTCTTCCACAATCTCATCATTAGATTTTTTATTACTTTTATAATCAAAAGTAATTAATAATTTATGAGAATCAGTTATGAAATTTTGGAAAATTTTAATTAAAGAAATATCAAATGAAAAACATAATTCAGTGAATCTATCACATAATGCAGCATCAATTTCATATTCAAATAAAACTTTTGAATTAGATTTCTTTTGTAACCAACTGAAATGATCTGTTGAAAGACCAACAAACCCATTTATATTTGATAAATAAATCACTTGAGTTACAAATCCAGTCAATAATTTTCTTTGCAAGTATTCTTCATCCTTAATAATTTTATCCAAATCTTCACTAGATACTTCTTGTGATGCATTTTCAGGTAAAGGAAGACCACCATAATTTCTTGCAAAACTATAAGCACGTTTCAAAACAAAATGATAATTCAGTAATGTGGTATAAAGTCTAGTTAATTTATAAATAACATTGATAAATGAACAAATAGTCATGGATAAGAATCGTGAAGGATATAAAGTATGGATTTTTCTAAGACAAGAATTGATTAATTCAATTATACAATATAATTTAATATCGAAAAAATTCTCCCTTTTTAATAAATCAATATCTTTATCATCAGAAACTTCCAAATCACCCATAACTTCACATGCTTTTAAAAACAACTCTTTTGGATTCCCATTAACAGCTAGTGTTTCGAAAATCTTTAAAATCTTGTAAACACCAGGTGAATCTCTAATGGGACCATCAAAATTGAAATCAGAATCCACGTATAAAATCAACAATTGTGGAATATCCCAACCTATTTCATAAGTCAACTCTTTGTTATTGGAAAGTATAGTTAATAAATGACCTAATAATTGTTCTTTTTCATCATTGGTATATTTGGAAGGATCATTTAAATAAATATCTAATAAAGTACTATATGATAAAAAATCTTTGGTCTCAATCGCGTCAATAGCTCCTGATTCTAAATTGTCCATAATTTTATCAAATTGAAATGGCTCAATTGTGGATTCACTGGTTTCTGAATGGTCTGTTTCTGACATGGTTGAGGGGGGGTATCTCAAGGTGGTTAAGATAGAAAAGAAGGGGGATGGAAAATTAATAGTCATAAAATTCCTATTCCCTTCTCTTTTTTTTTTTGCCTGTCGGGTTGCCTGTTGCCAGATTAAACTCTTGTTGTAAAAAGGGAAAAAAAATGTATCCAACATTGTATAATATTTAACACACATGCACACATGTTTTATACAGCATGAGATATTAGTTTGGAGATACCATGTCGAGAATAATTCATTCTGAAGATGATGAAGAGTCCTCTTCGTCATTGTCTTCCTCAGTATCATCAACCGCGAGATCCGTGCAAGAAGAACCAATACAACAAGAACTAATAGAAACAAAGATACCTTTATCCACGTCAATCATACTACAACAAAAACTACCACAAGATCAACAACAACGAATACTAAACCCCGTCAATGCATCATCCGAAACAACGTCAAGATCAATTGCCACAACAACAACTGCAAGCACTACTGAGGATAAAATAATGATACGATTTGTGCCTATTGGATCCACGCCATCGATTCAACCTCGGGTATTTAAGATATCTTCCACACAAATCATGTCTACATTGAATAAATTTTTATGTAAAAAGTTGAAATTTAAAGGTGTTTTACATTTATACATTCAAAATAGTTTTATGCCATTACCTGATGAACAAATTGGATCATTATATGAATTGTTTGGAACTAATAATGAATTGATTATAAGTTATTGTAATACCATTGCATTCGGATAGTTCTTTTTTTAAGTAAAAGATTATGTATTAATACAAAAATAAACAAATTTTTAATAAGCGAAAAACAAATTCTATACAGATGATAATTGCAATCAATCTATGAAGAATAAAAAAAAAATACAAAGTAATAACAAGGAATGGTATCTCTATATTACAACATAGGGTGTGAAACAAGAATTGAACCCACCCACCATCAAATTATATACTAAAAAACAACGAATGAAAAAAAAGGGCTAGGTCAAAAGCTTTAATTTGTTTAATAGAAAACAAATTTAGCGGAACCAGAGTTGACAGTGACGGTACAACCATCTGAACCGGAACCGTTATATTGACCATTTTCATATTTACAACTACCGTTGACGTCATCACCAACAATTTTAATGCTGTAATTTGGTTGTTCAGTATTGTTTGGGTTTGGAATCAAAGATAAATAAGTTTTACCACCAGTAGTACCAGCACCTAAAACAACTGGGGCCCAGTTACCAACACCGGAACCATCAGTACCCCAAATACAACCGTCTTCAACAGAAACACCGGCATTGTTGACGTAAAATTGAGTAGATGTTTTACCACCTTGCCATTTGAAGTAAGTGTCACTGTTAACGGTTGAACAAGGAGTAGAACCACCAGCAGATAATAAAGTTGGGATGTTCATGTTTTCAGAACCTGGGTAATCGGTTCTACAGATAGCAACATCTTTACTGATTTCAGATTCAAAGTTGATGTTTTCAGTACCCCATTCACACAAGTAATCATTGTCACTGTTTGATTTGTATAATTTACCTCCTTTACAGTATAATCCACCAACGGACATACCGTTACTTGGTTGTTCAGAAGGCCATTGAGTCTTGGACATACCGGCTTGACAAGCATAAGAACAGTAGTAACCATCTTTACAAGTAGATGAAGTGTCACCATTTTCATTCATAAT
Source organism: Candida gigantensis (assembly GCA_030557085.1). Taxonomy (NCBI): domain Eukaryota; kingdom Fungi; phylum Ascomycota; class Pichiomycetes; order Serinales; family Debaryomycetaceae; genus Candida; species Candida gigantensis. The sequence continues at coordinate 63,751 of JAKTVG010000328.1, forward strand.
GGTAGTCCAACCACCGTTTAATCCAGAAACCCAGTCAACAGAAATGACACCTTGACCAGTTGGAACAGAATCACAATCATAGACACCATCTTCGAATTTGGTACCTGGGTTAACAAAGGCACTTAAATCACCTTCAATACCACTGACGACAGAAGCAGCACTTGAAGCAACTGATTCAACGGCAGAGGCAGCTTGGGAAGCAACTGATTGAACAGCAGAAGCAACTGAACCACTACCAGCGGTGGTTGAAGAACCACCAGAAATGGCTTGAATGGTTTCAGCAGTGGCTGATTCGGTGGCTGTACCTGAGACTTGGTTACCGTTTGAGTCGACATAAACGATTTTGGTTACAACAGCTCTTTTTTCATGTTGATGTTGATGATGTTGATGTTGCAAAGGAGTGGCTAAAGCAGTTGATAAAACTGTTAATAAAGTTAAATATTTCATAATGAGTGTTATAATATACTATAATTTGGGGATATTTCTCGGGCGATAATAAAAAGTTTTAAAGAATGGATAATAATAGTAATTTGGTAGTTGGTTGAACTTATTGAAAGTTAATTAATGTTTAATGAAAGACAGAAGTTGGTTGTTGAAGTTTTAATTGATAATAAAATTAAAATTATAGAAAAGAAATAGAAAATAGAAAATCGAGAAAATATTTACAGTTGCAGAAGAAGAGATTTCCAATTATTTATATAATGTAAAACCCTTCCTTACACAAATCTCAATACAAAGCAACAACAAAACAAAACAACAAAAAGAAAATAAAAGAAAATTTTTCCTATTTGACATTTTGAACTAAAAGCAAAAAAAGGAGTACCAACATACATTAAACATTGTGTCCACCTTGACAACAATACGTATGAAATCTCTTAGTCTATGAATTTTTAGTGTGAAAGAATTATGAATAAAATGAACAAAATGGCAAAATGCAAAATGCAAAATGCAGAGGGAGGAAAAATGTAAAATGAAAAAAAAAAAATGAAAAACAATTTAAACCATTTGCAGTCTTTGTGTTAAGTCGTGTCCTTGTTGTTGCAATTAGTGCATCATTTAAGCCTCTATACTTTAAATAATATCTGAATGGTTGAATTTGTGTAAACGGTTGCCTCATTAGTGCAAAGTGTGCGGTTCTCAGATTCCTGTTTCGGCATATGCTGTAGATCTAGATTTAATTAAAATTCCCAATCTATTGAAAAGCAAAATAAACCACCAATGAATCCCACCAATCCCAACTTATGAAATTGAATGTTATACACTCCCATTCTCATAATCCCCTAACACTATATTCTGTACAAACTAAAAATACACTACAAATAATATAATGAGGATTTTCCGTCCTCGCTGTGGAGTCCTCTTCCTCGTCGTCGTCGTGGTATGAAATGACTAATTTTTCGTAATTGGTAAGGCGAGAGAAAACCCAGTTTTTCGCACTAGACCGCCATCCCTTCGTGCCGTGGTTCAACGGTACGGACCAAAAAAAAAGAAAAATTAACAGATAACACGTTAAGGCGAGGCGATGTTCTAGTGAGAAAAAATTTTTTTCCTCCTTCTTCTCCTGGACGACCTAAGGGGACAAGAAGACTATGGAACATTAAGCTTTTAAACTATTATAATTTTATTTTTTTTTTCTTCTTTTCTGATTCCTTTGCCTCCCAATCGGTCGGTAATTCTAGATTTTTGATCCTCTTATTGTAACAATATTTAGCTTCAATCTAAGAAATATCACAACCTAAAAACAAAATAGAAAATTGGAATTAGTGTGAGAGTGTGGGATTCTGTCGTTCAGCTCGTATGAAAAAGTCACACACACCCACCCACCGTGGGTCGGGTTGGGTTGTTGTTGGGGGGACAGGCATGGCGATCGACCGCATGACAGCAATATTTCCAATTACCTCATTTGTTCCATCGTGTGTTTTTTTTTATTAAAAATTTGCCCACAAAAATGTACTCTCTCTCGCGTAGTATTACTGCAGCAATAGAAATTTAATGTGGAAGGACAATTGGAACTAGTCGTGCCGGTTTGCTAATTAATAGGGTCGTGTGGATTTACCATTGGAGCTGCAAAAAAAAAAAATAAGCTTTCCAGCGCCCTAGTTTTTCTTTAGCCCTCTCCCTCCCTTTGGTTGAACTGCACAACACGAAAACTTCACGCCGCCAGGTAAAAAAATGCAGCACGAGAATTGTTTTTGGTGGGCTTTGCGTGGTACATAAACACGGTATCGCGTGGGCTGTTATTCGACCATTTGGGTTAATTTCTATTGTTGATTGTATACTGCTGCTACCTACCTGCTAAAGCATTGAAGGGATAGTAAATCAAACAAACAAAAGAAAGCAAAAAAATGATTGAACATTGTAACGTGACAGACTAAAACTAGTTGTCACACACTTGTTTCATTTGTAAGACCAAATGCATCTAATTTCTTGATTGTCTGCTGAAAAAGTTTAATGACTGACTAGTTTAATCCCGAACGGCAAAAGATATCGAAATTGCAAACTGCAAAAAAAGAAAAGCAAAAAGAAAAACAACCGGAACTTAAGTTTTTCCACTGATGAATATTCCGAGTTGATTTGAAGTTATGCATCTGTCCCATAGGCTTAGTGTGCCTATTCCTTTTTATTTTCGGCTTTTTCCAGGTCCCACTTTCCTTTTGTTGATTTGTTGCGTATCTTATTGCCATTAGAAATAAGGATTGTACGTCATGTTTATTGTAATGACAATCAAGGGGTAATGCAAGTTTCTGTTATACGTGTTTAGTACGAGAGTTGTTCTTAACTGTTCATAACTCTGTTTCACACTTTTAAGAAATTGAGTCTCGGCCCCCCGGTTTTGAATCTTGACTAAAACAACAAGCCAAAACCACATGAAAAAGAAGGAACACAACCCGTAAAATAGAATTTAGACCCATAATATCTGGTTAAAACTTATTATTTCTTGTAGTTCTTTTGTGAAGTTAGATGATAGATAGGAAAATCTAGACTTGAATTTTCGAATATTTAACACTTGAAACCCAAAACTAATGATGAACATCAAAAGTGTTGTTGTTGTGGGGAGCTTTTCGCATGACAACATTTGAGGGAATTATTTCCTATACACACAAAGCAGTGAAAACCCACTGTGCATTTGTATGTTCCTGTGTTTGCAAATGGAGGATCTGTTGGATGTGTCTCACGGTAATTGGATTTTCATTTTCATGAAGATTTTGTAAAGATGATTTTGTGTGACTTTGTGCGCAATATAAATTAGCTTACCTAATCGGGAATAGTAATTGAAATTTTTCATATTCTTTTTTTTTGTGTGTGTGTGCCCCACCAATTAAACACAAAACTGACACTACCCACCCAATGAAAAATTTTTCACATACCATCACAAAACTTATACACATACACACAGAGAGATACAAGTCAATACGTTGAATTCAATATGCACACAATGGCCAAACCCCTCTTCATCACCATTGATTGCACATGTAGGAATTTAAGGAACTAAAAAGGCTTGGTGAATTTTTGCAAAGCTCCCTTTTTGAGATGTTTACAAAACAAACCACTAAAAAAAACTCGAAACTAAACCCTTGAGCCCTTAGTTTGGACCGACGATCAGATTGTATGCTAAATTTTTTGATGGGAATCCTACTAGTAACCTGGATTATCTGTCCAATGACAGATGATAGACAGGAATGTCAAAATCATGATTGTTTTAGAGCTTGTGGTGGTGGGTTTTGATTTCGGGATCTACCATTCCCACATGACACATTCAATCAAAACAGAGGCAGATAGACTAGGCCTGATCGAACACCATGACCAAACTACGTTTTTACCTTTACGAAACGAACATAACGAAAGCACTAAACACTTGACAAAAAGAAATATGGTATGTTACAAGAGATATAAAACTTTTGTTTTTTTGTTTTTTTTGATGCCGTGACAGGCAAGTAATTTTGGTTTCTTTTTCATCGGATAACGGTTGTTGCAACGTTTTTTATTTTGTTTCGTATACGGTGATTTTGATGCTGCACCACATTGATACCATCTCAATTTCATCTCAGTTTTAAGTAGCGTCGCATTTTTTTTTTTTTTCACCATAAATGGGTGGTTATCATCCTTGTGTATTGTGTACATCTAGATCCCAGCTGAAGTGTTTCTTTGCACAAGACTTCAGTTTGTTACTTTGATGATGAGGTAAGATATCAAGCATATTGTGCGTCTAGATCCCGTACTCCAACGGTTACGACATCAGTATGTTACTTGATGATGTTGATGTGACGTCTAAAATATGTGTTATGCAAATTTCAAGAGACTGCAAAACGGAACAAAAAAAGAGGAACAAGCCTCGATGTATAGTTTGAATAAGTGTAAGCATATCAAATTACGAAAATGAGGCTAGGCCAAACGCCACCAACGCCCGCCCCTATTTAGCATTTTCAAATCAAGAATACATTTCATATTAATACATAACTATTACATATCCAAAGAAGAAAAGAAACCAAGAACCACACGTTACATTACATTACGTCTTATTTAATCTTCGATTTTTATCTTTCCAACCATCAAAATCAATTAATGCTTGCATACAACCCCATTCAGTTAATTTATTTTGTAACCATACCAAATTAACTGGTTTTGTTAAATAATCATTACATCCAGCAGTTAAAGCGTTTGTTTTATCTACTGAACTATTTGAACTTGCAGTTAATGCAACGATAATCACTGGAGATCTGAAAGTTTGAGGATTTAATTGATCTTGTTCATTAATTATATTCTTATTGGTGATTGAATTATTTATGGTGTTTTCAAATTCTAATTCTAATTCATTTTCATCAAATACTCCAATTTTATTTAATTTTTCTAAATGTCGGATTTCTTTAGTTGCTTCAATTCCTGATTTAACAGGTAATTGAATATCCATAAGTACTAAATGAAACCCACCTTTTTTCCATTTATCAATTGCTTCTTGACCATTTTTAGCAATTTCATAATGCATTTTTCTTTTTCTTAAAAATGCTCCTAAAATTGCTTGATTAATTGCATTATCTTCTACTACTAATACAGAAATTGAAGGTAGTACTTTATCTGTTGTTGTTGAATCATTTGATGTTTTCAATTTTCCAATTTTGTTTATTGATGTCGAAGATGCTTTTGTTAATGGTAATGGTGGTTTTACATTTTTATTAGAAGACGATGATGTTGTTGTTGTTGTTGTTGATTGTGGTGGTAGTGATGGTGGTGCTGATATTGTCTTTGAATCAAGAGTGGGATCCGGTGATGGTGAAGGTTCATTGAAATTATCTCCCTCATGTAAAGTAGTTGGTTGGCTAGTTTCCTGTTGTTGATACCCATCATCATTTGGTTTAAAATCATCAGTATCTTGTTTCTCAATCACAGAACTTGTGAATTCTTCAGATAATGTCTTTTTAATAGGATTTGCAAGATTACTACCAGTACTACTCCCACTATTTGCCAATGAAAAATTTTTGGGAAGTAATAAAACCGCTTGTGAATTATTACCACCATGATGGACACCAGTTGAACTTGAAACTGGTGAATAAATAGGATTTGAATATGATCGTTTATGAGAAACTGGTGAATTTCTATTCATACCACTCAATGCCGAAGGAGATATCGATCGATCTTTATTAGAATATGATACTTGATTGTTATTATTATTCATTTGATAATTGCTTCGTGGATAAGAAGATTTACTACCCATTCGAGATTGATTTGCTTGTACTGGTTGTGGGTGTCTAACACCACCTTGCGATGCCTTGTAATTAGTATTGTTATTATTATTATACACACCTCCACCAATACTATAATGTCGTTCTGGAATAGGTGCGATATTATTGGAATTTGCTGTTGTTGGGGTAGGTATTTGATGATGATGAGGATGATCTGGTGAATAACTTGGAGTATCTATAATTAAAGCATCATTCATTCCCATTCCATGAGGATAATAAGTATCCAATACTTGCCAAACATTTTGATCAGGTTCCAAGATTAAAAAATTATCATTATTATATGATACTACTTGTTGTTGTTGTTGTTGTAGACGATTATGATTTATTCTTGAAACATTTGGTGAAATTGGAACTCTTATATTATTTATATCTAATTTAACAATTAAATCTGCAGCATCATCAAATTTCCCAATACTATTTGGATATTTATTAATCACTGCCATTTTTAAATCATCAATTATATCTTGAACATATGCAAAAATTGTCGTTGGATTAGTTGTTTGAGATCTCCTCACCCATACTCGACGTGGTGGTAATGTAATTATTGTATTGTGGGTGGTGTCAGTTAATGAATTGTTTGAAGTTATTGAATTATTTGAATTGAGGGAATTATTATCATCGGGTCTTAGTTTTTTACCTGTTTCGATTTTGGGGATTGATGATGAATCAAGACTTCCACGCTTAAATTTACTTTGTGGTGTTGATAAAATTGTTGGTGATGCCATTGTGGTTGTTATAGATGGCGGTTGATGTGTCGTCGTTGTACCCAGCGATGATGATGATGCTGCCATTGCAGCTGCAGCTGCAGCTGCCGTTGTATTTGCGTTGTTGTTGTTATTATTGTTATTGTTATTCATTGATGAGTTCAGTTGAGGTTTAGACATGTGATTGTAAGTTGATGATGATGGTGAATGCAAAGGAAGAAGTAGACTCTGTGATGGTTCATAAGTTTGTGTTGTGTGTCACCTTTTTCCTTTTTGGTTCTTTCCGTTGACAGAGTGTTTATTAAGTCTTTTGTAGATTAATAGTGATGATTCAGTAATGTTTTATTAAAGGAGGATTAAGGCGGGTCTGTATATATATTTTTTTTTTTTTGTTGATTAAGAAGTTTTGAGTGAAGGAGTAAAAAAAGTCAGATTTCAGTTCCCAACCCAACACACACAAAGTAAATCACACAATACATTGTAATACACACCAGGTTAAATTATACACAACATACATTGTAAAGACACACATTTCACTATTTGAAATACAGACAAGCAAGCAGGCAAACTGAACAAACGAACAAAAACACATCAAAGTCATTCCCAATCATCCTCTTCTTCTTGATCTTTGTCTGACTTCTTATCTTTCTTTTTGGCATCTTTAACATCTTTAGCATCTTGTGATTCCTTCTTAGCCACTTCTTCTTCTTCGTCATCATCATCTTCTTCATCATCCCAATTAAACTCTTCCTCGTCGTCATCATTGCTATTCTCCTTTTTTGATCCTTCTTTCTTCTCCAATAATTGTTTTCTCTTCTTTTCTTGATCTTTCAATTTATCTTGTTGTTTAAAATATCTATACCAAAACAAATTATAAGAGATTTTCACAGGCACTAATTCATTCATTGTTTTAGTGAGTGTATTTGAATATTTCTCCAACAAATCACTAATCTCTTTAGTTTTTGAATCTGCATTAAATGATTTAATCTCATCTTCATCATCTAAATCTGTTTCAAGATAAATTTCTTCCTTTATATGTAAATTCAATAAATCATTTTCATATCTAGTTGTTCCATAGTTATTATATTGATTCAATGAAGAATTAAACAACACTTCCTTTTTCGTATCACTACCACCACTTGATTTTTGTTGTTGTGATGTTTCAGTATCTGGAGAAATCGATACAATATTGGATAAAAATGAAGTAAAATTACCAAAATATTTACCTGCTTCTCTTTCCACAATTTCTAATTTTGAATCTAATACATCTAAAGCAGAATTAGCTTGATTTGAAATATCTTTTAAACTCACTTTTTTCAATTGTTCTTCAATAGATTTTAAATTCTCTTGAACATGTAATTCAGAAGTTTTATTATTTAATGATTTTTTGGTAGTATTCAATTGATCTAATAAATTTTGTTTATATTCATCCAATTTAATCTTTTCAACATTTTTTGATGCATTAGACCATAATTCTTGAAATTTATGTTCTACTAATACATAAGCTTTATCAATTTCGGATTCTAATCTTTCAATTGTTTCTTCTGTCTTAACAGTTGCTGCATCATGTTGGACAACGGGAGTGTTTGATTCGTCTGAGGTGGTCTCTTGTTTCTCTGTTTCTTGTGCTGTTGCTGTTATTGGGTCTGTGAAATCCATGTTGGTTGTTAATATGACGTGGTAGGTATGGTGGTCTTAAAGTATGCACAAAAAATCCCAAGGGGAACAAATTTTGATAAAAATAAAAATCGCCTCAGTTTTCTCCCTTTCGTCTTGTCTGGTCCTCCTGCCAAGCGTCAACCATTGTTTTTTGAATAGACTCTTTTCATATACCCTTCTTATCACAACTATATCACAACTAGATAGAAAAAGGGTTAATGAGCTGGTGGTATCGATTATATCCTTCCTTGTCCACGTGTTAATGACTCATACACCACGAGTTTGGTGACTAATTTTGATTTAATATAATGCTCCTCCGAATCTCCGAAATCTGTATAATCCAAATATACTTCTTTTTTTTCACTAATATAAATATTACTACAAACCCATACACAACTTTATTTTCACTTCAGGAGTAACTCTCATCAGGTTATTACAATGAGTAAAGTTTCTTCATTAAAGAATTTCTTGGTCTCAATACATAATGCAAAATTCAAAAAAGACACTTTATTAAATTCACCATACATATTCCCCAATCCAATTTCCAACATTAAAATATCCCCTACTACGGGTAATATCAATGGGTTTAACATGTGGGCAGTCACGGGACCTGCGAAAACATCCATGTTGAAAATCATTGCTGGAGAATATATTCTGGATCCTCCATTATCACGTCAATACCCATTGATCAATGATAGACCTACACAATTGCAATTTCTTAATTTTAGAGATGCATCTGGTCTAGATAAAGTCCATATGTCGGCCAGATATGAGAGTTATTCATATAAAGGGCAATTAGAAATGCTGGATGATGTTAACTCGGTTTATAATTACGTCACTGGTTTGAACAATTATAATACTCAAAATAAATCGATATCATCTGATTTCGTGGAAGAATTATTGGAATATTTCAATTTAAAACATTTACTGAAGAAATGGATTAATAGTTTGAGTAATGGACAATTAAGAAGAGCTAGAATTGCTAAATCTTTGATTAATAAACCGAAATTATTAATTATTGATGATCCTTTCTTAGGTTTGGATCCAATCAATACGGCTGGTGTAAGTGATGCATTGAAAAAAGTTAGTCAGGAATTGGATACAAGTATTGTTCTTGGATTGAGAGTTCAAGATGATATACCTGAATGGATCAATAGTTTATGTTATGTCGATGAATCAGGGTGTAAACTTTCTGGAGCAAAAGATGAAATTAAGAATGAATATGAGAATCAAATCCAATCGGTTCAATCGGTACATAAATCTCATGAATCAGTTCATAAACGGGGGGATTCTAAATTATCTTTGATTCCACAAGATTTCTTTTCTAAAGAAGAAGATCTTCATATTGAATTTCAAAATGCATCTGTTGCATATAAAAAATTAATAATCTTTGATGATTTTAATTGGCAAATTCCTCGTGGTAGTAAATGGAGAATCTTAGGTGATAACGGTACAGGTAAAACAACTTTATTATCAATAATAACTGCAGATCATCCACAATCATGGAAATCTGTAATTAAAGTAGATGGGAAATTAAGAAAAACAGGAAGTGGTGTTACTTTTTTTGATATAAATAATGATATTGGTATTTCATCACCTGAATTACATGCATTGGTTCCTCAACATACCAAAACTATGAAAGATGTGATATATAATGGATTAGTGAAGAATGTGGGGAATTCCAATTTTTATTTCAAAGGGGATGTTGGTAATATACCGAAAGAAAGTATCAAATATTTAGAGTATTTTCAAGATAGACTTGATAAGTATGGAGATACGATGTTTAATGAATTAAGTTTAACTGATCAAAAATTGGCATTGTTTTTAAGAGCAATTATTAAGCAACCAAAATTGTTAGTATTGGATGAAGCGTTTTCTTGTATGGATGATGAAGAAGTGATGATGAAATGTCATGACTTGATCAAAAACGAGATGAAAGAGGATGTGACTGTGATTTCTATTGGCCACTTAGAGTGGGAGTTGTGTGAGTATGATTACATGATTCAATTGATTAATGATAAGAATAGTAGAGATTATAAAGTGTATAAAGTAGAGAATTAGTTAGTGTTAATGTTAGTCGTGTGAGATTGCTATAAATGAATAAATAAAAAAAGTTATTACACGCGACTCAACTTTGCTGTCTGTAGTATTAGTACAAAGGCAATAAACAACAACCGAGACAACCAGAAGAAGGAACGGGAACAAAAAAATAGGAGAAGAAAAATTTCACCACCAGAACCAACAGAAAAAATTTCCATTTGTTCCATTTTTTTTATTCCTGTTGTTAGTCGAGTTCCAACTTATTCAGAAGAACGCCCCTTAATATATACATACACCCATACTCATACCTTAATTCCTACTTTTCGTTTCATTTATTCATCTGCCTGCCTTTTTTGTACATAGACAACACATCATCCACCACATTCGTTTTTATCTTTTGTTTGTTTACTAATCATCATCATCACCACCACCAATAATGGCAACCACAACATCAACTACCACAGCAGCAGACGTGATTGAACAAGAAACTTCTGAAAAACACTACACTAAGCATATCCCCAATGCTCCTGAAGACGATAGACCTTTGAGTGTAAGGAGTAATCTAGAATACGGTAAATTAACATCAAAAGAATATTTATATGTCTCCAAGCATCCATTGGGTGAACCATTACCAACTCCAATAGATGATGAACCACCATATGCTATTTTGATGTCTACCTACATTTGTTATCTTATTTTAATCATAATTGGTCATATTCGAGATTTCTTTGGGAAAATATTCAAAGCAAAAGAATATGAACATTTGATTGAAAAAGATGGTTATGCACCATGGTATGATGGATTTGAAAGTTTTTATGTTCGTAGATTGAAAACTAGAATTGATGATTGTTTTGCAAGACCTATTCATGGTGCCCCTGGGAGATTTATTAAATGTTTTAATCGTATTAGAAGTGGTAAAACTGGATATTTATATGATGGTACTTCTAAAGAATGTCTTAATTTATCGTCTTATAATTATCTTGGTTTTGCTCAATCAAGTGGAGTTTGTACTGATTATGCTTTGAAATGTGTTGATGAATATGGTACTTCTGCTTGTTCTCCAAGACTGTATTGTGGTACCACTGATTTGCATCGTAAATGTGAAGAAGTTATCGCTGATTTCGTTGGTAAAGAAGATGTAATCATTGTAAGTCAAGGTTATGGTACCAATGCCAATTTGTTTGCTTCTATTGCAGACTCTAAAACATTGGTTATTTCCGATGAATTGAATCATGCTTCCATCAGATTTGGTATTAGATTATCTGGTGCTTCAGTTAAAGTTTTCAAACATAATGATATGAAAGATTTGGAAAATCTTATACGTAATCAAATTGCTCAAGGTCAACCTAAATCTCATAGACCATGGAGTAAGATCATTGTTGCTGTTGAAGGATTATATTCAATGGAAGGTAATATGTGTAATTTGCCAGAAATTGTTAGAATTAAAGACAAGTATAAATGTTATTTATTTGTTGATGAGGCTCATTCTATTGGTGCATTGGGTCCAGAAGGTAGAGGTGTATGTGATTATTTCTCCGTTGACCCAGCAAGGGTCGATGTTTTAATGGGAACTTTAACCAAATCTTTTGGAGCAACTGGTGGTTATATTGCAGGGGATAAGACATTAATTGATAAATTAAGAGTTAACTATATAAGTCAAGCTTATTCTGAAGGTGTGCCGCCACCTGTTTTAGGTCAAATCATTTCATCATTAAAAGTCATCAAAGGTGAATTAAATCCAGGTGAAGGTCAAGAAAGATTACAAAGAATTGCATTTAATTCACGTTATTTAAGATTAGGATTGAAAAAATTGGGTTTTATTGTTTATGGGGCTGATGATTCTCCAGTGATACCATTTTTATTATATGTACCTTCCAAGATGCCTGCTGTTTCTCGATTACTTTATGAAATGGGAATAGCTGTTGTTATTGTAAGTTATCCAGCAACTCCATTAACAAGTGCAAGAGCAAGATTATGTGTCAGTGCAGCATTGACTAAAGAAGATTTAGATTATGTGTTGACGAAAATCAATGATATTGGTGAATTGGTGTTTTTGAAATTTAGTAGTGGGATTGCTGGTGGTTGTAAAGTACCTGGTGAACCACCACGTTGGTCAATTGAAGAAGTTTTGGCAACTAATGTTGAAGATTGTAAAAGACCAAAACTATTGTAAAGAAATAAAAAAAAAAAAATAAACATAAAAGAAAAAGAAAAAGATTAAACATACAGAGGTGCAAATAAATTTATCATTATCATTAATAATAATAATACATACATAGACATAATGCATAGTTTTGTATTTCTCCTCCCCTCCGCTGGTCATACTTCATATATTATTAATTAATACACGAGAATCCAAAAAAAAGATCCTTGGTGAATTTTTCATCATTACAATAATTAATATATTATTCAATATTATACAAAACCTAACAAAATAAAAAATCCACAACTTATCTACTTCTTCTTCTTGATATAATCATTATAAATTCCTCTAAACACCTTAGCGACAGAATGTCTTCCAGTATAGAAAGGAGCAAATCCAATAACAATCATAGTAGTATATAACCAAATCAAACCAACTGTGACATAACCTTTGAAATAAGTAGCAGAGAAGATCCAGTCTCTGTATAATGACATTGGCCAAATTACCCAAGTTATTAATAGTATGAAAATTGTAGCTCCTGTTGCAACTTTAATCCAGAAATCTAATTCTTTTTCAGTTATTTGATGATTTGGTTTATTTGATTGTTCTTCTAATGAAGATGAAGAACTTTGATCAGATTTAATATTCACATCAACATCTTCATTCTTTTCTCTCTTTGTTTTAAGTTCTTCATCATCTGAAGATGAAGAAGTATCATCTGATTCAACGGTTAAATCAACTTCCTTTAATTTTTCCCAATCGAATTTTTCAGGTTTAATTAATGAAATAATCACACTTGCTACACCAGGTAACAATAATGCGGTTAATGAACCAAACAAAGCAGGTAATTGACCACCAAGGGACAGAATGGTGACTTCTCCATAATAATGATATGCTGTGGTTGCCCAAACAACTATACCTGCAGACATTCCCAAGATTGGTGAAATAAAAGCAGCCCAGAAAGTTTGTCTATCCCAAGTAACGGTGAAGATGATAGGTATGACACCAGGACAAATAAGTAATGGGTAGAAATAAGTGTACCATGTCATGTTAACCCCGACGTAATGTAACATGACTGAGAAACCAGCGATACCTAAACCAAATACAAGACAAGTGATGTGAGATACTCTGATCATTTCTTTATTTTTAGCTTGAGTATTGATATATCTCTTGTAGATATCGAATGAAACAATTGAAGAAACAGAAACCATTTGTGCAGAAACTGTTGATGTTACAGCAAGATAAGCAATCAAAAGTAACCCACCAACACCACCATCACCCAATATAGCTTTAACCACATATGGTAATACATAACCTGAATCGATTTCATATTGATTCATTTTTCTTGGATATGTAGGGAAAGAAGGATCAGATTCTAAGAAATGCAGCGCACCTCCACAAATTGCACTCAATGGCCAAACATTACAAACAATAAAGAAAGCAACTATTAAATAAGCAGGAACAGTTGCTCTTGGTTGTGCAGAAAAAGTTTTTTGCCAAAAAGATGAATCCATTACTGATAATCCAAAATTCCCAGCTGTTAAAATTAATCCAAATATTACTGATCCTTGTGATTTACCTGTAAGTACTGATCCTTCATAATTACCTTCAATATGCTTTGATGTGCTTACTTCGAGTAATTTTTCATATAATCCATTCAATCCACCAACTTGTTCAGAACTTAAAACTGCAGTATTGATATAAACCAAAACAATCAATAAAATGGTAGTATGTATAAAATCAGTTAAAAATGTAGCTTTCAACCCACCAACGATAGTATACAACATAACTCCAAATGGAATCAACATAGTAGAAGCAACAATATGAAGATTACCAGCAATGATTGAAATAACTGAAGCACAAGCTAAAATCATAGCTGAACATGAACAAATGTTACATATTAAAGATAATATTAAATATAATATATGAGCATATTTCCCATACCTTAATTGAACAGCTTCTAATGAAGTATGAGCGGTGGGGATTTTCTTTTTAGCATGAGCACCAACAACAGACATTGTTGCAATTTGGATTGATAAACCAGCACCAAAATAAAAACCTGCTTGAATACCATAACTATGAGAAATTGATACAGCCATAATAAGTTCAGTAGCCCATGACCAAGAAGAATAAACTGCTGAAGAAGAAAGAAATAATCCAACTGATCGATTAGAGACGGAAAATGTTTCAGTACTATTTCTATCTTCATGAAGATAACGTTGTAATAAAAATGTGGTGAGAATCATCCCTCCGGCAAATACAGCACCTACTCCAACTAGGACTGCATACCCTGCTCCTTGTGATAACAAATGAACTGCTTCTTCTGATGATGATGACATGATGATAATTTGTGTATTTGAGTTTAAGAAGTACGTGAAAAAATAGACTCTAACGGCTGAGTAGAGGGAACCCGCTTAAATATATATAGTTTTAAGACTTTGTGATAAAAATAAAGGTTAATTGAGAGAGTATAGATATTGCGAAATTCCATTTGCCAATGATATAGTCGTAAATAATAATAATAATTTTTGTAAGATCAGAAATGGAAATAAAGGAATAAGAAACACACATAATAACTGGGGGAAATGGTATCATAGGCTCGGCTAAGGTATATTCAACCGTGGATTTTGCTTAGTTTTCAAGATTGCGAAATTCGGGTTGCGGAATTCAAAATTGTGGATTTCGTTATATTCAGTGAGAATTACGACGAAACCGGTCTGGGCCTAAACCACAAAACCCCGAAAAAAAATAACAATAAAAAATTGTGGCTCTTCCAGAAACAAACTTGTTCTACGCAACTTGATAATAATAATCGTTTACTAAGAATAGTTTGGAAGAAGAAGTCACAAAAGAATCTTCAGTACACTGATATGGAGAGAAAGATGAATAGAAGAAAATTATAAAACATACTCTTCCATTGTACAATTATATATATATCAGGCAATTAAAATTGTGGATGAGGATATGATTCGTGTTGTGATGCGATTGATGGATGGCTCTTGCTAAAACTTCACGTCAATAACAAGCGAAATTATTGGTCCCCAAAAAATTATATAACCCTGTTTCATAAGAATAAGAATTATCTAAGTAAATGAAAAAACTAAGAAAAATGAGACAACTGGTGCTATTGCTGTGCTGGGTGAAAATCAAGATGTGGTTTTTTCACGGGTCATCATCGTAAATGAGCCACCACCATTTACAAAACGCAACACAACACTCTATTTCGAGAAATTGGTTATCTTGATCCAAAAAAAATTCTACCTCACCCCCCTGATTGGCACAGATTAAGGTTTTTCAATCCATCAAAATATGTTCTTTAAGTACCGGATAGAGTTCAAAAACCGAAATTCTATTACTACTACTACCAACAACACTCACGTGCGCGCGCGTAGAATATTCTGTCAAATCTAAATGAACACAAAACAAACCAAAAATTGCGGCACGGCGGAAGGCGGGCGACATTGAATAAATTATGTGATTATGAGATCTTGTGGCTCTACGGATGCAATTGAAGCGAATGATGTTTAAAAATTAACAAAGAAAGACTCATAGGTATGCATGTAATGGATGTTCTTAAATGGGGGCATATATACGGATCTTGGCAGCATGTATGTTTATCGTAATTCTACTACATGCAATGCTGCAAAGAATACAAATTTTTCTCAGACCATAAAACGTGATTGAACTGTAGTTGTTTGACAAATTTCAAATTTATTTCAACTTGTTTGTATCTGATGTATTATGATATCATTTTTCATTTATCCCTTGTTGTTCCTCTTTTTTCAGGTTGCATTTGAGACGAGGGCTTAAGGGTTCTTTGTTTCTTCATTCGAGTTTCCTATTTTCAAGGCGCAACAATTAAACTTATCGTCAAACAAAAGAAGTCCCAGAGGTTATATAGTTAAACAAATATCTAATATGGAGTCTGTGGATGAGAGAAATAAAGAAGCAATCACTCTTAGTCTCTCCGGATATTCAGCCATGGCAAAAAATTACCTTAAAGGAATTCAAACTAGAAAAGACATCATCCACCTTCTCTTCTCATCAGTGGAAATTCAGTTTAATTGATTCTTTCAGAGACTTTGAAATATCCCACAATATCTCGTAATAAAAAGGATTAAATAGTTGCTCCTTATCAATCAAAATGATTCAATAAAAGAGTATTTGATAATATAAACCAGTATACTTCTCGAATGAACATTTTTGGTCCAATCTATGATCAATTTTTAGGTATTCTATAGCCACTCCTAAAAATTTAAAATTTCTACCCGATATAAACGTTATCTCAATGAAGTAGTATATATAATTGATTGTAAAAAAGGTGGTAAATATTAAATATATTGGTTGAATAAAAAGATTAATTTTTTTGTTCCATAGACTTTATAGTTTGTCCTTTGTACTTTTTACTCCAATATGTTATGTTCCCATTCAGTTCATTCTCAGACAGTTACCTCTTTACATTACAATAGCAAATGGGTATTTCCTAGGTTTCTATCATTTCTTATTCAGTTTGACATGCTGTCTTGGTGACCTTGTCTATAGCGGGGCTCTACTACATTACAAATTTACAGCATAAAAATACTCTCGATAGCTTAGTTGGTAAAGCATTAGACTGTAACGGAGAAATTGTTCGCAAGAGCAATCGCATGTAATCTAAGGATCGGGTGTTCGACTCACCCTCGGGAGATAATTTTTTTTTTTCCTCTTATTGCTGCAAAATATGATATTGCTGAATTTATATCAAAAAAAAACATATAATACTCTAGTATCTATCTCAAATTACAAACATATATAAAAAATAATTCACTTTAAATAACCACCTTCTTTGGAAAGTGAGTAAAAAATACTTTCCTTGTTTTTTAACAAATTCTCTGGCGAGTCAAACTCTGCAACTTTCCCATCATCCAACACCAAGATTCTGTCACTATCCATAATCGTATCGATTCTATGAGCAATAGTCAAGATTGTTTTGTCTTTAAATTCACTTCTAATAGTTTCTTGGATAATTTTATCAGTTTGGAAATCAACAGCAGCTGTAGCTTCATCCAATACCAAAATCTTACTTGTTTCATTTAACAAAGCTCTAGCCAAACATAACAATTGCTTTTGACCAGCTGACAAATTGGACCCATTTTCTTCAATCTGTGCATCTAATCCAACTTTCTTAGGTAACTCATCAGGATTTTTGCTGGATTTCTTTTCTGCATCACTGGGCTCGGTCTCCATTTTAGCAACGTGATTTTTCAAATGAGCCAAATCTAACACTTTCCATAATTTATCATCGGTATATTCCCCAAATGGATCCAAGTTTTCTCTCACTGATGATTTAAACGTGTGTGCTTCTTGAGGAATAATAGTCAAATGACGTCTGAGATCGTATAAACCAATGGCACCAGTGTCAACACCATCAATTTCAATTGTACCACCTGTAGCTTCAATGATTCTGAATAATGCCAATGTCAATGATGATTTACCAGCACCTGTTCTACCAACAATACCAACTTTCTCTTTAGAACTAATGGTAAATTCAATTTCTTTCAAAACTGGGTCAAAATCTTTTCTATAAGCAGTACTGTAATCCTTGAACTTGACAACACCTTCAGCTGGCCAATCTTGTTCTGGTCTATTGTCTTCAATAATCATTGGTGCTTCGGAAGGTAAATTGCAATACTCGATAATTCTTTCAACGGCAACACCACCAGCTTGCAATTCGGCCCATGTAGTGATAAGTGCATTCAAAGTAAAGGTGATACTAAGGGCATATGTCATGACAAACCCCAAAATACCAGGAAGAATAGGATGTTTACCAGTCAATGTCAGTACAGATAACAAGGCAGTGAACAACATAATAGTTGCTGAAATGGATTTCAATCTTATAGATAACCATCTGTCACAACCTTGCAGAACAAGTGCAACCAATATTTTTTCGTCGATAAATTTCTTGCCTTTATGAATAAAACGGTCTCTCTGATGGAATGCCTTAATTGTGTCCACTCCGTTGATTGATTCTTGGATGGTTGCCAACACAGGTGACTTCGTTACCGATTCTAACCTTTTCATTTCTCTCTTTGTTGGAATAAATCTGCTGCGGAAATAATTGTAGACAAATAATAATGCACCAAGCAAAACTATCATTGGAGGTAAAAATGTAATAATAACCCCAAGTGTAATAACTCCAGTGACCACTTTACTAACAAACGAGATAATAACAAATGGGAAACTCATGTCAATTTTGCCAATATCTTCTGTGAATCTATTCAAGATTCTTCCAACTGGGGTAGTATCAAAAAATGACATTGGTGATCTTAATACAGCTTCTGCCATCTTCTCATGGAAATATGCTGAAGCCTTGATAATACAGTAAGTCCAAATAACGAGTGATCCCAAATATGAAAACAATCCAGCAGCCACACCAAGTGAGACATATGAACCCAAAAAAAACACTGGTTCAACAGTTTCATTTCGATCACTATTAAGTTGGGACCAATAACTCAACAAATATTTTTGACCAGTTGATATCAAAGTAACTGCAAAAATAGCAATTAAATATAATGAAAAGTATTTGTAATCACTTGCAATAATGTATTGTTTGAAAACATCCCATGGCACTATACCTTTTCTTGATACTTCCTTTTCATGTCCCGTTTTATTAGGTTCACCATTGGCAGTTTCATCAGTTGCATAGTTATGATTATGTGAAACAACACTAGCACGACGTAAGGGAGATGGTTCATCAACAACTTCTTCAACTCCAGATTCTTCTTCGTCATCAACAACTGCAGGATCATCAATGAGAGGTGCAGTAGCAGCACCAGCAGCATCCTCTTCTTCTATTGTTTCATCTTTCTTACGACCATATTCTTTAATCAAGTTCGCTAAATCTCCATCTTTGGAAACGACTTCCTTAAACTTCCCTTGTTCAATAATTGCACCACCAGATAATAAATAAATTTCATTGGCCTGCTCTAATACTGGTACTGAATTTGTTGCGAGTATTCTGCATCGGTCTCCAATGATCCCATTATTGCTCAATACTTTCTTAATTATATTTTTACCAACGTGAGCATCAACTGCTGAAAGAATATCATCCAAAAGATAAATGTCAGCTCTTGCATAAACACTTCTTGCTAATGAAACACGTGCCTTTTGACCACCGGAAAGAGAGATTCCCTTTTCTCCAACAACTGTACTGTCACCATCAGGAAGATTTTTAAGATCAGCAATCAATTCACATGCATCAATCGTTTTTTGATAAAATACGGCATCGTATTTGTGTCCAAATAAAATATTTTCCTTTACTGTACCATTCAAAATCCAAGGGTTTTGTGGGCAATAGGCAATGGAACCATATGTTTCAATGCTAGGAGTTGGTGATGCAGCGGGATCGTCGGAATAAACTGGAATCTTGATTGGAACATCACCTAAAATTGCTTTAATTAACGTAGATTTACCACTTCCAACTTTACCAACAACACATGTCAACTCTTTTCTCTGTGCCAAAAAATTGATATCTTTCAATGCAATATTATTATCACTTGGTGACTCTTGTACTTCACTTTCTTCATCTTTATATTCTGGTACCTGTTTTTCAGACCATGCAAAAGTAGCATCTTTGACAACAACGGAATAAGTACTATTATCACTAGGATCTGGGTCTCTTTTCGCATAACCATGTTGACCATCATCAAGTTCATCCAAAAGCAAGAGCTCGGTAATTCGAGACAACGAAGCAGATACTTGAACCACCTGGACAATAAAGCTTGGAATAATAAACATTGGCTCAACCAATAAATCAAACAATGCCAATGCTGGGAAAACAATATCTGGAGTCAAAGGCACTTTATAAAACATGGTGAACGTAGCATATATGGTACAACTAACAAAAAATGGAAGACAAGACCATAAAAATTGAGCAAAGGCAATGACAACACCTATGTTTTTAATATTATTCAATTCTCTATCATTTCTAATATGGCTCAAACGTGACAACATCGGTTTTTCCCAAGAATAAAATTTGATACTTTTAGCTGAATTAAAAATTTCAGTGATCAAACTTGTTCTATCATCTTTATCTTTCATCATTTGAATGTAATATTTTGAAACTGAAGCACTAACGCCGCCAAATAGAGGAGCCAAAACAACAGCTGTGATAAGACCAGCCCAAGTTGCATTTGAAAACAACTTGTACAAAGCAATCAAACACACTACCAATGTTATAGGTGACGTGATATACTCACCAAGCAGTAAACAGAATCCAACAATTCTACCCACATCCATAGTTATATTATTGATTATTTCACCCGTTGGTTTATTTTTCCTTGAGTGTGGTGACAATCTAAGAGCCTTTTCATAAATGATGACGTTTAATGCACTTTGAATCTCATAAGCAAGATGATATTGAATATTCATGGACTGGTTGGTTGAAGAAAAATCAAACACAGATGTGGCAAACATTACGAATGCCCAAAAGTACCCAATGATAATAGGTGGCTTTTCCTCGCTGTCAAAGTGGGCTGTGAAGAACTGAATAAGCTCTCTTAAAAGAAATGGTTCGGCAAAACTCAATGCTGTCCCCAACAATGAAAGGAAAATGACAATAACAAACTTCCCAGAAAATGCACTGAGGATAGAAAAAAGTAAGCCTGGTTTGGATTCTACTTTCTTTCTGGTGATGAAACCCCAAATTTTGGAGAATACGCCAACTTTGTTTGAATTTTTCAACTGTTCCTCCCATCTTTCATTTACTTTAGCAGCTGATTTACCACTGGTAAGATCGCCTAAAACATTAGGTAATTCACCTATAGTGATATCATCGGTGGCATAAATATTATCAATTAATGGCTTCATGTAGCTGAAAGTAAAATATGAAAACAAGTTCACATTGCCCAAGATCTGTTTATTGTCAACTTCAAAACCAGGTGTATAGAATCCAGCTTCAAGAACAAAGATGAAAAAACTATTGACAAGGGCAATAAATTCCACAATATAAGCCTGTTCTGAGTTTGCATAAATTTTGTGCTCGGAATAAGTATCTTGAACAAAGATTGCCAATGAAAATACACTATTCACTAACCAATATGTTAATAATGAGGCAATTGCAACTGATGATCTTCTAAACTCAATAATGTGCAAAGACAATGCCAAAATAGTAATGAGAATAGTCCCAATGAAGTTTGTATTCTTATCTAACAAGTACAATAATCCAACTAATATAACTTGCACCAATACGGAAAATATCTTAATAGTTTGCAAAAACGGAGTTGATAAATTGACGGCAATATGTTTTGGAGTGATGAAAATTAATTTAGATAATTGAAATAACATAAAAATGGCAAACGCAGTATTGAGTGCTTTTCCAATTAATTCCACAAACAAAGGATTCAAAGCATTTCCATTTGGTGAATAAAGTGGTGAAGGCAATTGAAATTGGGTAGTAGTTACGGTAAACACATTTTCAGTTCCAAAAAAATTAAAAGTATGTAATAATGAAGCTGGATGGAATAAGGATAATTGGAATGGATCAAATCCCAAAATCAATTCTCGAGTCAGTTCGTTCATGGTTGATTATCTAAGATAAAGCAGGAAAAAAATTTTTGACAAAAAGATTTTCCACGACAACTGTCCTTATTTATGATTAACCCCATTCAATATTTTAAAGCTGACGGAAAGCTTATATTTCGTCTTGATACCACAGTAGAAGGAATATGAGCCGTGTGAAAACAATTGTTTAAAAAACGCAAAATATTTGCGCTGTCAACTCTAGCTGATTGGTTCTGTCTTTGTTCTTATTTTTATCGCTAGAGGCTTGGTCTCGTTTTGTTTACTCTCTTCTTTGTATATGATCACATTGTACACTGATAATCAAAACAATTGCAAATAGGTGACATTGAATCTACATATCAAAACATCATAACTCCCCATCCATGTCACCTGTTCAGAATTATTTTTTCGTTTGTTTTTGGTGCCGTAGAAGTTAAAGTTATTGATAAGAAAGAGGCTTAAACCAGATATGTCAATTTAAGATTCGTGCCAAACCTGTACGCGTGTCTTTACCGATTATGAAGGGGCAATTTTGGAACTATTAACCCCCAAGGTGTAGGAGCCACAGCTTCATAAACCCTTTATTGGTAAAGGATATATGCTTATCAATAAATATGGTAGTTTTGATAGCTTGTGTGTCAACTGATGTTCTTCCGGTATTTAAGGAAGTTTAGTGCGCAAGGGGTAAATGGGAATAAACAGGGACTGGCAACAGCTAACTCATAACTGGTCATTTTCTTTATTGTTGAAGAAATAATGAAAAAGCTTATTTTAGGTAACAAAGTCCAATAACTTTATCCAGTGTATAACTGATTGTAGAGATTAGCAATTTTTTCTTTAACAATTTTCAACCAATCCTTTGACCAAAAAAATAAAAAAATAAAAACTAAAATCTTCCCAAAATACACAAACTACCTGCTTTTTTGTTAAAATAACTATTCTAAACACATATTTATCTCATAATTAACATTTTAGATTGATAATTTGTGGTTTAACAATGATAATGAGGTATTTGAAAGCCCTAAAAAATACCTGGTGGGGCGAAAATAGCATTTGGTAGCCCACAGAAAAAACTCTCGATAGCTTAGTTGGTAAAGCATTAGACTGTAAATGAGAAATTGTTCGCAAGAACAATCAAATGTAATCTAAGGATCGGGTGTTCGACTCACCCTCGGGAGATTTTTTTTTTTCCCTTGACCATTTGAGATACTTATGCTGAAGGTTTAAGGTAACTTTTTCATAAACCCTAAAAGTCTGTGATGTAATTTTACATTGTTTATTGTTTTTTTTTTGTTAGTTGACTATAAAAATAGAAAGTGGCAAAGGGGGGGGTTGCGGCAAGGGAGTTTAGCAATGCCAAAAATAAAAATAAACTTCTTCATGTTGCATTCCTAATTTTATTTTGAGAGCAAATTTAACTCACCTCCTCTAGTGATCAACTGTTAAAGTATGCAACCATTCGCCGACTTGCATCAAGCGCAATTCATTATCAAGACACAGCCTGGTGATTATCAAACTCTTCTTGGAAGGGTTTTTCGCTGCGAAAAATAATAGCTGTCAAACATTCCGATTACAAACTCTCTAGCCAGATGAAAAGATTGACATAAAACAAGAAAAAAAATGTACGTGTTAATTAAGTACAGCAAGAGAAAGAAGGATCCAAAATCTAGATTGGTTTATGTGGATGAGTAATTGGCCAGACCGATCCAATGGCCTGGACTACACTGCAACCCTCAGTAAGATGCTTATTACTTTAATTCTTACGACATTTCTAGATGTAGTTGCTACATGTATACGTCAACATTGCATGTAGTATTTTTTTATTTGGTTTCTGTAGTAGTATTTGTAGTTTTTAAGAGGGTCCAGGGCTGGGCCAGGTCCATGATTAATAATAGGATCGGCTTTATAAAATTTTGTCGTAATACCAGCTCCACACACACCACGCGTTCTTTTTTTCTCAACGAAAATCTTTGCTGTATAAGCCTCATTGAAAATCCCTTGTTCAATATTCTGTATCTGTAAATTATGATTGTTGTTGTTGTGTTTTGCTTGGGGTGGTAGCTTTCTGAGTTCTTGCCAAGTTATTTTCTATGACATCATTTTAGCAATTAGCAACCATTGCTTTGCCAAGTACACGAATTGGAGTTATCGATTGTTGCAAAAAGAAAAAAAATAAGAAAACAAACCGGACCAAGTGAAGCTTTTATAATTAATTATCAAAACCACCACCCCGCGGCAAAGGTCACCTCTTGAACAGAAACTGAACCGACCGCAATTACGTCTTTAGTGATTATTTGAAGATCTTGTTACGTAAGAGATTATTAAATCGGCGAAATTTTAATGTCGCGCTCAGTTAACTTTTCAAAAAAAGGAAATCAATGGGATTCCAGCACAACCTGCGAATGCCTACACCCCTTTGTAGTGTATTGAATATTATTTAAGTAATGAAAAAGCATAGACTAAACTTTCCTTCGCTTACACACCATCACCTTGTAGCGAAATAAGAATGAAATAGAGGAGTATGTCTAATTTACCCCACTCACCATTAGTTCTCTCCCCCGCGGTCCCGAGGAGAAATTAAAACACCATGTGGCATCAAATATGGAATTTCCTCCTATTTCTGAGATTGTATTTAAGCATCGATATAGGATATTTGTCATAAATATAAAGAAGTGGGCTTAAGAGATAGAGTCCAGAAATCCAGCCAATAGAAGGTAAGCCTTTAGTAATATCATGACCACTTTGTGACAAAAAACTCCCAGCGTCATTGTTGTACGGTAAAAATGGCAAAAAAACACAATACTTTGTTCCCCTTGATACTCATGAGCATCGGTGATAACTTATTGTTGAAAGGGACGTTGATTCCGATGAAATACTTTAATTCAAAATAGAGTAGGAAACGTTTGATACTGGAAATTGTTACGACATGACTCCAGCAAAACTACTTCTTCAATTCAAGTACCTAAGAGTTTGGTATAATCCTGCAAGTATAGATTTGCGGTATAAAAGTTTAAAAAAAGATTTTAATAAAGTTTTGTAATTTTGAGATTACATAATCAGTAAATATATCGCAAAAAAATTTTTTTCTCTCAACTAAAAACTTGATGACTGCGAAAATACCTCATAGTTAACAACGAGAAAGCAGAAGAAAAACTTTGCTTTGTAAAATTTTTTACGATTGATTGTCGTGGTCACGATCAATAAAATAGCCTTTTTAACCTGCAGCAGCACTGCATATTTCCAGACTATACTGAGGTATTTGTAATCTTATATCTCCCCACACATTTCAAAGATTGTTTCATGAATATTCAAAAATATATATTAGTGTCAATTTTTCCCACTTTTTATTTTCCGGTTGGTTGATATTTCTAGATTTTTTTTTTTTGAACCCTTTTTCTGTATCTTATAGTTTTTCATATCATATATTGAATTAATTTAGAGGTATGTTTTCTTCACGGTTTATTTTTATAACAACAAAAATACGAATATAGCGGAGATGTTCCAAAATTGGCCATGTTTTGCGAGGAAACTAAAGGTCTAGACCTGGCTTAGGTACTCAGGCAACTATTTGATATCTCTAGACAACCGGCTGCCAAGAGTTTCAACTACTACATCCCGATATATTCAGCTCCAAGAAAAAATGAACAAGGTAGTGGTGTGTTGTGGAGGGCCGGGGGGTCTTTATCTTGAATTAGAAAGTTCAATATGCGATATTTCCAATGCATATTAATTAGTTCTTAGATTAAGAAAATTTTTGCAGAAAACAAAAGGAGTGACTAAAATTATCCGACAGAGCTCCGAATCTACCACTGAATACTCCGAGACCATTGAACCATGCCAGCAAAAAAAAGTCTCATCTGTTTCAGACTAAAAATACAAATTAGTGCAGTGCAAAAAAAATGTCGCACACTGTGTGTGAGTGCGCGCGACAAACACGCAAGGAATTTTTTCCTTAAATTGCAATTCCCTCACTTCCCCCCACACACAATCGCAATCACAATCACAATATACGTGGACATGCATGAGAGATTTGCAGATAACCACAAAGAACGGTAACCTTTGCCGATCCAGTCAGTCATTACTACCCGCAAACAAACAAAGCGTCTTGAAATTTATTTATAAACTGGGGAAGTTCCCACTTTTCTTGCTTTTCCGAATCTCACACCTAAATACACACACACACACACACTCCATATTGTTGTTGTTGCTATATATTGTTTTACTTCTATGATACTAACGTTCTATTACGATCTTTAGCCATGACTTCAGAATCACTCCCACCAGTCTATTCTCAATCACTCCCACCCGTGTATTCTCAATCACACGAGTCTTTACCACACTACACTTCATCACTTAACTACTACGGGTTGTCCTTAATTAAAACAGAATTCATAACACCTTATCAATTTAACAATGGTACCAGATCATGGAAACCGGTAATATTAGAACTAAACTCCACACAATTAAAAATCTACAATCTAAATGTCGATAAAAAATTTCAAGAGATGTTAACATGTTTATATTTTGAATTAAATTCCTTGAACCAGTTAACCAAAGATGTGAACAGTGAATACAAAAAGAACAAGGGCTACGATTTCAGTGACGTGATGTCTGGCAACGACGATCTTACTGATATATTTGCTGGTGATGCGTATGGAGGTTCAGATTCTACGAAATCTGTTTTTGATGATTCGAAATTTGGTAAATTAAGAAACAAACTCAAAAATCAAAAATCTAACAAGACAATGCAATCGATAAAGAACTATTATAATGAGTTAAAGGAGAATAAATTTTTGTTTGAACCAACTGCATGTGACGACGAATATAAAGAATTTGCAAAAAAATATAGAGGTAATTTATTATATTGCTATTCATTATCACATTTACAAGTTGGAGAAGCTCCTTCATTAAATCAGTTGATTTCAGCCATGTATAAGGAAGAACACAATGACAACGCCAACAACTCATCCCTTGTCAAATACAAAAATACCTTGCGTCTCAGGATCGAATACAAACAAATCTTGTTACAATTTTGGTCCTTCTATGGTATGATTAACTGGTTTAGAAATTTCACGATTGGTAGAGACTTGAGTGTTCCGTTTGAATCAAGAAGCCTTACTCATCTTAAATCGATACCGTCTAGAAACACTAGTAGAAATAATGCATTATTGGCTGCTACTGCTGCTGCTGCTAACTATGGAAGAAATAGACACAACAATGCTAATTTTGGCGGAGCTGACGAATCTGGTTTGATGTTTCGTTCTAGCCAATTGTTCACCAAAGATGATGACGATACCCAATCTGATGCCAGTAGTCAGAATTCATCTGTATTTGACAACGACAGAAGAGAATCTATAGCATCCACAACTATATCCATTGAACCAGTCAATTATGTTTTGATTAATGATTTCAAATTCTTCACTCACGATAATGTCTACACCACCGTGGAAAAGCAATATATTTCCAACTGTATTCCAGATTTGAATTCATTTGATAAATGGAATGGGAAACTCGTTACAGTGAGTGATGTTGATCATTTCGTTGGTAACAAGAGAGCTACAAGCAAGAAAGATGAGGCATTCATAAGTTATTCTGCCTTGGGTGACTTGGTGCATTCGTACGATAGAAGAAATCGTTCCGATTCAATTTTAACAACCAAAACATTCATAATCCATCAAAAAGGATTCGTTGAAGTTGGCCAAAACGCTTAAACAGTACATAGATTTTATCCTTTATCTTTTTCTTTCCCATATGCATTTATGACTTAATACAATACGACCGTTGATGATTTAAAAATGATGGAATTTTTTTGATTGTAGAATTAGCTGTGGTGTGGTGTTGCAAATGGGATTATTGTACCAGAAAAAAAAAAACGCCTCACTCTTGCGTGGTTCCCCAAAAACCTGGATCAAATTTGTCTCGCAATTTTTTTCTTCTCTCTGTTTCCAGTGCAAGAAGTGCGTTGATCGATCTGTTACGTGTACAATAAATACATAGCGTTCGTATAATGCGAAAAAGTTGGAAAATTTTTCCCATTTATAAATAATCTTTTTCCCAATACAACCCTATTTCACCTTAGATCAAGTTCTTATAACTGACTGAGTTTCATAGAAAACCTTTAACACCCACCTCCCTCCCTGCTGTTTTTCCTTTTAATAGAAAAAGCATTGTCCATTTGATTATTGTACTGGAAACGTTTGACTCCCCTCCTCCAACCCTGTTTTTTTTTTTTAGTTTTTGATCAACCATGCCAACTCCAGCTGAAATTATTGCTGCACGTCTCAACCGTTCTCAAGATGAAGATGTTTATGAAGAAGAAGAAGTAACCGTTACTGAAACACCAGAATTAGGTAAATCTAAAGCATCAATTGCTGATGAATCTGCTTTTCCTACATTGGGTGGTAAAAAGTCTGGCTCACCAGC
Source organism: Candida gigantensis (assembly GCA_030557085.1). Lineage (NCBI taxonomy): Eukaryota > Fungi > Ascomycota > Pichiomycetes > Serinales > Debaryomycetaceae > Candida > Candida gigantensis. The sequence continues at coordinate 91,998 of JAKTVG010000328.1, forward strand.
ACCAAGCGGTGGTGCCACTGCTTGGGGACCACTGATGAAAACTCCAGTTCGTTCCTCTACTCCAACTACACCAGCACTTCCAGCAAAGACTGCACCAAGAGCTTCCAATGGAATCAAGTCCAAGGTTTCTACTATCCAAGAAGCCTTTTCTTTGGATGTTGAAGATCAATTGAATGTCGCCCGTCCTGAATTTATCAAGATTTTGACTTTTGTTAAGCAAGAGACTAAGACCAACATTGAATGTACTACTTCTCAACATACCAAGAAGAGAACTTTTTTGATCACTGGTAGACCAGATGAAGTTAGATTGGCCAAACGTTTAGTTATCAAGAAATTAACAAAACCAGTTAAGATTTCTTTCAGCATCCCTGCCAAGTTAAGATCAAGAGTAATTGGTCAAGGTGGTAAAACTTTGAAACCAATTATCCAAGCCAATGAAGTCAAAATTGAAATTGGTGATGATGTCGAAGGCGAAGAAGCCGAAAATGATGAAGAAGATGACATCTTTGCCCAAACCGTTCAGGTTACTATTGATGGTGATGTTGAAGGTTCTAAACGTGCCAAGAATGCCATTTTAGCTATTATTAAGGAAGAAACCAAGAACTTGTCCGCCAAGATCCATGTTGAAGAAACAATTAAACCATTTGCTGCCCATGAATTGAAATCTATTATTGAGAAATATCCAACTTTGGAATTTGGTATCCCTGACTACAAATCTAACAGAAGCTCAATTATCATTGTCGGAGAACGTGACTTAGTGTTAGAAGCTAAACCAGATGTTAAAGCTGCTTTGGAAAAATTGTCCAATAAGGTCGTTGTTGAAGAAGTCCCAATTCCTAAAAACAAACAACAATTTTTACCAATTGAGCAAGTTTTACAAGAACATAATGTTTTGATCCAATTACCAAAAGATGATGAAACCAATGTTAAATTTATCGGTGAAAGGAAAAAGATTGCTTCTGCTCAAGCTGCCGCCAAGAAGACCACTTCTCAATACAAAGTTGAAACTTTAGATATGTCCAAGGCTCATAAAGGAAATTTGAAGCATGTTAAAGCAGTTGCTGCTGTATTGACCAAGACCGGTGTTTTTGCTGAAATTGCCAAGGATAACGATGTAACCATTAATGCTCCATCTATCAAAGAACTTGAAGCTATTTCTACTATCCCAATTGAAATTGTTTCCAAAGGAGATGATGAACACATTAAAGTTGCCAAGAAGTCAATTGTTAATCACGTTAACAAAATTACTGTTGACCAAACCAAAAGTATTGAAGACATTGATGAATTTTTGTTAGGTAAAGTTGAAGAAACCATTAAAGATGTTGCTAAAGAACAAGGTGTTCAATATGTTATTTTAGGTAATGTTATCACCTTGTTTGCACTTGAACAATCAAGTGAAGATGCAGAAGATTTTGATGATACTACTGATTCTGAATCTGCTTTCAAAAAAGTTGATGATGCTTTGAACAAGTTGAGAGAATTGGCTGCCAATTTAACCAGCACTACTTTATCCATCACTTCAAAGGAACAAGATCATATTGCAGGAACAAGAGGTACCACATTGAAATCAATTTTGGCTTCTGTTGAACCAAACACAGTTACTGTCAAGTTGCACCATCCATCATCTGACGAAGTCTACGTTCATGGTATCAAGACTTCAGTTGCTACTGTCACAAAAGACATTGAGTCCGTCTTGGCTGATGCTAAAGAATTTGGTGGTGATTATTCTTCTACCCTTCAAGTTCCATCTCAAGTCCTTTCTAGATTGATTGGTAAGAATGGTGCTAATTTGAATCAAATCAGAGAAGAATTCGGTACTAAGATTGATGTTCCACTTGAAACTGAAGATTCCAAAGACAAAGCTGCCAAGACTGAAATTACCATTACTGGTACTAAGAGAAATGTCGAGGAAACCAAAGCTAAAGTTGCTGCATTAAGTAAAAGATGGGCTGATGAAACTTTAGTGAGATTAAGAGTTGAAAGTCAATATCATAGAAGAATGATTGGTCCTCGTGCTATTTACATTAATCGTTTACAAGACAAGTATAACGTCAAGATCAGATTCCCATCTGATACTTCTGCTAATTTTGCAGATGCTCCAAACTCTAAAGATGAAGTTACCATCAAGGGTCCTTCTAAAGGTGTTGCCAAGGCTGAAGAAGAATTGAAAGAATTGTATGCTTTTGAAAAAGAAAATGGGTTTAAACAAAGTATTCAAATCCCATTGAAGGCCATTGCTAGAGTTATTGGTAAAGCTGGGGAAACCATCAATGATATTGCCGATGGGACTGGTATTGAATATAATTTTAATCGTGAAACTGAAGAAGCTAATGGATTTTCCGAAGTTGAATTGACTGGTTCAAAATCTGCTTTGAAAGAAGCTATTGCAAAGATTCAAGAAATTATTGATGAAGTTGAAAATTTTGTTTCTCGCTCTATTCAAGTTGATGCCATTTACCATCGTGATTTAATTGGACCTGGTGGATCAATCATGAAAGAGATTATTTCTAAAGCTGGTGGTGATGAAGTACCAAGAAACAGACAATATAAATTATTAAACATTCCTAATGAAGGTTCTGGAAGTGATGAAGTCACTTCTCAAGGTGATAAGACTATTGTTGATAAAATAATTGCTGCAATTGAAAAAATCATCGAAGAAAAGAAAGCTTCCATCACTGAAGAAGTTGAATTACCAAAAGAAAAACATAGATTAATCATTGGACCAGGTGGTTCTATTCGTCACTCATTACAATCAGAATTTGGTGTTACCATTGATATTCCAAGACCAAATGATGACTCAACTACTATCAAAGTCACTGGGTTACCAGATAAGATTGCTGGTGCTAAAGCTAAGATAGAAGAATTAACTAAAGATGATTGGAACGAATCTATTGATGTTCCAGCATCTTATCATGCATTAGTAAGTGAAAGAGGTGCCATTTTCAAGAAATTGAAATCTGATTTCAACGTTGAAGTAGCTCATGGAAATTTCACCAGACAAGCCAGTAAATTATCATCATCTTCAGTTCCAACCCCACCTGAATCTGCATTACCTACTAAAGAAGGGGAATTATTCAAATTTACCATTGTTGATGCTGCTGATGAAGAAACTAACGGTTCTGATTCAGAAATTATCCCATGGAGATTGAAAGGATCAGCAGAAGCCACAGCCAAGGCTGCTAAGTTGATCAATGAAAGATTGGACTCAGCCAAGAGTGCTAAATCAATTGGTTGGTTCTATGCCTCACAACCATCTGCATTTTCTAAAGTCATTGGACCACAAGGTTCAAAAGTCAATCAAATTAGAAAGAAAACAAATACATTCATCACTATTCCAAGAGCTAATGATAAGAACGCTGCTAATTTCATTTATTTGATTGGTGATGAAGAGAATTTGAAACTTGCTAAATCGGAAATTGAAAGCTTGTTGTTGTAAATAGATAAGAAAGAGAGAATAAAATAGAAAAAATATTATATATAATTAGATGTTGCAAAATTCAAAATAAATCGATCTACGTTTATTATTTTATTGAAAAGATTTTTAAGGTTGTAATCAGAAGATTTTAAATCATGGTAATATTGATCTTATAGTATCGTATTGTTTTTGTGTCCAATTTAAATTCACTACAACGGTTGCGAAAATGCCTAAAATTATTACATCTCACGTGACCGCAATTTAAAGTGCAGCGACGAGGCGTAAAAATTTTTCTCTTTCACAATCATCGCACAAGACACAACAAGAAGTTTGCAGTTACATTTTTTTTTTCTTAGTCTGTTCTTAGACTAGGCAGGCGACAAAGACAAGAAAGAAATTAAGCATACTACCCAATCCTTTACTGGGCATGAACTCTATATAGCCAAGAAGAGGAGAAACCAAGTATAAATCAAGGAGTGGCACGTAGCCACAGTTTGATTAATTAACTGGTCTAATTTAATTTATAGGTCAATTGTAAACGGTGGTGATGTGGCACGGCGTTTTGCGGTGGCGGACATACAAGAATTTTTTTCTTCGCTGGAATCAACTACAACCATTGGCACACACACACAATACGACGGGACAGGCCGGTGACTGTCAGGCGATCGGATAAATAGGTAGCGCGCATAGCAGCCACAATACCTAAATAAATATCAATGGGAAAAAGAAACTTTGCATTTTTTTTTTCTTTCATTTGTAAGGTTCCATCTCAAGTAATCTTTTGTGATATGAATATAAAAGTAACCTCAATATCCTCCCATGTTTGCAAATCTTGATCTTAGGTGTTTTTTTTTTGATTTGTTTCTTTATTCAGATAGTTTGTTCAATTCATACCCTACAACTATAAACAATGGGTTTCACAGATCTTTATAAATCACTGCACTCTTCAGAGAAGAGATCCGAGAACAACACTGACAATGTGAGTCAGTATTCATCTGGTGATGAAATTGAAGCCGGCATTCAATTGGATCAAAATGTCAAACAAATTGGTCTGATTTCAGCCACTTTCCTTATCATTAACAGATGTATTGGTGCTGGTATTTTCGCAACCGGTTCCACCATCTTTTCCTTGTCCGGAAGTGTTGGTACTTCTTTGATCATATGGGTAGTTGCTGCTTTGATTGCATTTACCGGGTTATTAGTTTATTTGGAATTTGGTTCAGTTTTAACCAGAAACGGTTCTGAAGTTATCTACCTTCAACATATTTACAAGAGTCCTAAATTTTTGGTTATTTCTGCTTACGCAGTCTATGCCCTTACTATGCCTTGGACTGCTGGTAATAGTATTGTCACTGGTGAATATATTTTAACAGCAGCTGGAAAAGAAGTCACACAATGGAATTCAAGAGGTATCGCTTTAGCTGTTGTCACATTTTCCTTTTTGATCAATGCCATCAATGCTAAAGCTGGGTTATACATTGCCAACACCTTAGGTTATGTCAAAATCATTATTATTTTGTTTATCATTATCACAGGTTTTGTGGGTCTTGGTAATGGTATCAAAACTGGTCATTTCGAACCAACTCATAATTTCAGCAATGCTTTTGATGGTAAAACACCAACCGGGTACGGTATCTGTATGGCTTTGGTGAATGCAATTTGGTCATACATTGGTTACTCAAACGCGCTGTACTCTTTAGGAGAAGCCAAAAACCCAATGAGGGTTCTTAAAGTTTCTGCTCCATTAGCCTTTATTGGAATTACAATTGCTTATTTGTTAGTCAATATTGCCTACTATGCTGTCGTCCCAACCAGTGTTATTGCCAACAGTAAAAGAATCTTGGTTGCTGATTTCTTTGATATTGCCTTTGGATCAAAAGCCAGAAAAGCAGCCTCTGTATTTGTTGCTTTATCTGCATGGGCAAATGTTATGTCTGTTATTTTTAGTCAAGGTAGAATTATTACCCAACTTGGAAGAACTAATGTTATTCCATTTGCACGTTTTTTCGGTTCCAGTAAACCTTTTGGCACTCCATTCACTGGGTTACTTGAACATTGGATCATTGGTGTCATTTTCATTTGTGCTGTTCCACCAGGTGATTCTTACAATTTTATTTTGAATTTGGTGTCATATCCATTGAATGTCATTAACACATTATTGGGAGCTGGTTTGATTTACATCTACATTAGAAAATGGCAAGGTAAATACGATTGGAACCCCAAAATCAGAGCAACTTTACCAGCAGCTGTATTTTTCTTCTTGTCATCCTTGTACCTTATTGTTGCTCCATATATTCCACCATCAGCAGGTCAATCTGTTTATGAAAATCTTCCATATTGGTTACATTGTGTGGTTACTTGGGGTATTTTTGGACTTGGTGCTATTTACTGGCTCGTCTGGACTCAAATATTACCTCGTTTCGGAAAATACAAATTGGTTGAAAAAGAAGTTCTTGGTGAAGATGGTTTCTGGAGAACCAAGATTTACAAAGTCTCTAAAGATAGTTCTGATTTAGACATACAGCAAGATACAGAAGCTGAAGAAAAAGAAGTGTCAATTTAATTTTTAAATTTTTAATGTTTTATATTTATTTTTAATAGATTATTTGAGGAATGCCTCAATTAACGAAAAGAACGATTTTAATTGATATTTGTAAATTGTAGTCATAAAAAGAGAGTCAGAGAGTAGATTGGTATTAAATATGGCAATTTATTTTGTATTCAATCTAAGCTAAACAAAACTATATAATAGAGACATTTCACTCAAATTGAGTACAAATAAAGAATTAAATATACCCAAAGAATAAGAACCGAAAACCCTTTTCACTTTCCAAAAATCAAGAGACACATCTTCATCAAAGCATCCCCAAATGATATATTATACACTTGATTATGGAAGGAGAAAAAACCCAAAAAAGAATCAATAATTTAACAATTAATGAATAGAACAGAAAATCAAAAATGCTTGCAACAATGACAGACACCAACACCTTAAACTACCTCACCAGAAACCATTAAAGTGGAACTAAATTACCAAACCTTTTTCTTTTCTTCTTCTTCAATCAAGATGATGATGATTTCAATTTCCTTACATTTAGAATCAATGGATTTGTCGTACAATTTGTAAGTACCACAGTCATCAACTGGACATTCCCAGAAGTCTTTGCAACCATTAAGAGCTAAGTATTTGACACAGTCTTCTTCAAGAATAGACCAACCACAAGTGAACAAAGCACCGGCTTGAATTGGTTTATCAAATTGGAATTGATGGTTAGCGACAATTGAACCAGTAGCACCTTTTTCATTTTTCAAGACACCGCCATGTAAGTTGTAACGATCTTCACAAGAAGATAATTCAATGGTACAGTAATCACAGTGAGTTTCACAAGGTGGTTCGTAGTGAGTAGTGCATGGTGGTTCAACAACAGGAGTGATGCATGGTGGTTCAACAACAGGGGTATGGCAAGGTTCTTCACAAGTTTCATGATGAATTGGGTATGGTTCGAAACCATCACCACGTTTGGTTTTCTTACATTCACAATCAACCTTCTTGGAGTTACGTTCTAATTGACCATCATCAACTTCAAACACCAAGTAAATGATATCATCATCACATTTTTCCTTAACGCCTAAGGCAAATTTGTAGTCAACAGATGAAAGACCAACAGGGGCAGGTGGGTAGTAAGCAACACCAGCTTGAGCGACAGCGACTAAGGAAACAAAGACAGCAGTGGAAAATTTCATTATTGGATAGGTAAGTAAGGAATTGAGTAGTGATGATAAGATTAGAAAAAACAGAATTGAAATTTATTGGAAGTTTCCTGGGGTTTTTATAGTTTTCTGAAGACCCACCATCTGTCCTTGATCTGAGTTGTTCATTTGTTCGTTTTGACTCTTTTGTATAGATTGCCGTACGGTTTTCCATACAAAACAGAATTATCCCTGAACACAAATTGGCAACAGGGAGAGATAAATCAAGGCTCAAATATTTATCAAAGTAATTTATTTTGATCTTATTAAGTGGTACAAACGTTTTACAACACACGGGATAGTGTGTTGCAAAAACTGTTGATGTAGGTTTTGCCACGACAAAATTTGTAGATTGATATTTTCTGGTAGCGCCTTCTCCTTGTCCCAAATGCTTAATGATTGATTCGTTGGCATTCAAAGTTGAAGTATCCAGAATGTCTTTGGTTCAGTCACCTTTTAATTGCTGCTGGATCTCTTGGTATTTATTCTTGCAAAAGGGAGGGCCGAGCCGATCAACACATTGAGTGTGTGCGTGTGTGCGTGTTGATGCTTAATCTTGAACGTTCGATCTAATCTATCTTTTGACACTTTCAACACTTGCACGGGCGGGGTGGTTTCGGGACGGAATAAAACACACAAGATGATTATCAAAGAAATTCACGATCAACTAACTCAAAGTTTTTGGATTGATAGGGGGTTGATGTTATAAATCCATCACCGTTATGATTGTTTTTACAGAAGTTCGGGTGCGCTGGTCTTGAACGACAAGTTGAAAAAAAAGTATATCCAATGGGATTGCACTAAGGAGGTTGCAAAAGAGGAGACTGGTCACGATGTGTCAGATTTAATCACAATAAACGTTTGCGCTCTATAATCTATGGAAAACGTTTATGACTTGATAAACGTACAACTCCCTCGACATATAATTAGAAAATCCTTAGAAGAATACACACTCTCGATAGTGTACTATTCTTTCTTACTTCAAAAAAGAAAATAATAAAAATAACAAAGGAATAGAAGAGAGAGGATTACACTTCTATAGTAAGTCCGTCGGTGTTAACGCGTTTAAGCGGTGATATGCATCATTAGATTTTACCTCTTAGTAAAACAAATTCAAGATATAAGTGAATTTGATTAGAAATCCGCAACTATATTTGTCATCGTTGAGGCGAGGTGATGCATCACTTGGAACGTCCAAGCCGTTTATTCGGAAATTTGCCTTTTTTTTTTTTTTGAGCGTAGTTTTATTTTGCAATTGTCCCGATTACTGGCGCTGCTTACAAATACTACCATCGTAACTTTATTTTGCATTAGCCACATAGTAAGTTTGCAACTGGGGATTGCCATTGCCACAACATAAAAACAGTTGTCAGTTTTGGCATCTATTGAATTTGAAGCAATATAAATATGTCCGACCATCCACTGTTACTCCAACAAATATAAGTCTTTATCCAACACAAACAAACAAACAAACACACTACTACCACATTAAGTATCAACGATGTCCAAAGTTTCCATTGTTATTATCGGTTTAAACGGTTCCTTGGGAGCCCCAGTTCTTGATGCTATCAATTCTGGTAAATTTGATGATAGAATCCAATTCCCAATCAAAGCAATCACCAGAAAGGAACCAACAACCAAACATTCCAAAATAGAGTATGTCGTTTCTGAAATCAATTATAATACAATTTCAAATTTATCTAAAAAATTATCTGGAACTGATGTAGTTATAGAATTAGCTTCCCCAAGACCTGATATTTTTGCTAAAGTTGAAAAATTATTAGCTGTCATCAAACCCAAATTATTTATTCCTTCTCAATTTGGAGCAGATCTTACTCAAGTTGCTAGTTATGCTCCTGGTTTTGCTGATTTCAAGCCTCCACATTCTCAAAATGCTAGAAAAATGGGTATTAAAACAATCGATATTGCAACTTCAATGTTTGATTCTTTTCTTTATGAATATGTTCAAGCCGTTGGTGTTAACCCACAAGAGAAAACCGTTGATTTAGTAGGTGATATCAATCAAAAATTTAATGTTTCAAAAATACAAGATATTGGTAATGTTATTCTTGCTATTTCTACTTATCCACATCCAGAAAATTTGCCAAATAATTTCAGAATGGCATCCGATACAATCACATTTAAGGATGTATACGATAGATATTCTAAAGAAAATAATATCGAATTGAAAATTGTATCTGAAAAATCAGCTGCTGAAGCAGGGAAAGAACTTGCTGCTTCTTTGAAAGCTGGATTTGATCATACCAAAATTTTCTATTATTTGCAATATATTGCTTCTCAAGGTTTAGATAAAGGTTTATATTTCAGTGAAGTTCACAATGAATTGGTTAACCCAAACGAATCTTTATGGAAATGGGGAAAATATTAAGCTGAGCATTGACTATTTTTCAATTAACTAGACCTGTATAGGATTTACATACCAATGATTACGTTTTTATTAAAATTAAGATTCTGAATTGTAGCAATAGTTTTAAATGTTATCACATAGAAATGAATTTAAAACTGCAAGAACTAGTATGATGGACACTGAATCTTAACAAGTACTGGATGCTCAATTGGTAGCACCAAGTTTTTGACTATTTGCACACGACTTAACAGTCAAATTTGTTTAGCTAAAAAAAAAAAAATTTTTTTTTCACCAAAAATTCAATCTCAACCAACCATCAATCAATTCAAACCCAACCACCCACCAAAAACATGCCAATTAAAGCCATACCTAAAGTGTCCATATCCAGAAACGGAGTTGGTGCATACATAAACCCATGTCATAGAGTAACGCTCCAATACAGTAATTTAGCCGGTTCATCCCAATCACTTCGTGATTTATTAACCAATGGAGGATTAAACGAATATGCCAAATCTAAACCGGGGATATTTTTCGAGATCAAGCAGATTTTTGCTGGTCATCCAGTGGCTACTTTCCATTATAATAATGGTGTTGTCAAGGATATAGTGATGAAGAATTTGGATCAAGAAGGTGTGATTAATACCATTGAAGAATATAGTCAACGATCTGGAGGGAAATTATTTAAATTTAATCATAAGGTGCAATCCATTAATGATTCCGTAAGGGGGATTTGGTCACCTTTGAAAATTCCAAAGGGATATAGACATAAGATCTAGGTTTTTGTTAGATATTATAGATGTGATGAATTAGCTTTTTGTATATAGATTTCAAGGCAACATGAATTTGGATAATTCTTCGAAAATTCACATGTAGATTTTGCTCGTTCTTCATTCATGTTTGATCACGTAGTTAGTGAATCGACCATCGAATACGGATCAAGAGCTTGATGTAGAAGAGAATACGAAGATAAATAACTTGTAGATATGGTTACTACATAATACATAATAATAAAACAATCGAAAAAGAAAAATAAAAGAAAGATGATACCTTAATTGTATATTTTAATAGTACCTAGAATTACCATTTGAATAGGAATCTGCATATTGGGTGGCATATGGGTGTCTAGGTTGCGGTTGTTGTTGCTGTTGTTGTTGTTGTCCATTACCAGTTTTCAGTGGTAAATATGAATATTGCTGTTGCTGCTGTTGGTCATACCCTCTGAAATTGTTCTTTTGTTGTTGCAGCTGTTGTTGTGTTTGTGGTTGTGCTTGTCCATTGTTTCTAGGAAGTGCTCCTCGATTTTGTAATTGACTATTTGCTTGAAGGTAATTATTTACTTGATTTGGATGGTTTTGTTGTTGCGGGCGAGTATTGTATTGCTGAGGTGGACGAGATTGTTGCGGTTGCGGTTGTTGTTGCTGTGGCTGCTGTTGGTATTGTTGCTGATATTGCTGTTGTTGTGGAGGACGTGCTTGTTGTTGATAGTTTTGTTGTTGGCGTGGTTGTTGAGATTGAGGTTGAGCTTGGGGATTTGGTTTCTGCTGATATTGCTGCTGAGGTTGAGGGCGCATTTGTTGTTTCTGTGGTTGCTGTTGTTGCTGGAGTCTTTGTTGTTGTTGGAATTGTTGCTGTTGATATTGTTGCTGTTGCTGTTGTTGGTATGGGTTTGATTGTGATTGTGGTTGAACCCTTTGCTGTGTCTGTGGTTGTGGTTGAATTCTTAACTGTTGTTGTGGTTGCTGTGGTCTTGGTTGCGAAACATTTATTTGAGGTGGCAACAGTGGAACTTGAACAACATTATTTAAATTATCAGAAGATTTCTTAATTTGTTCTAAACGTTCTGGTGAAACAGGATATTGAACTTTAACATTACCTAATGGAGAACTTTTCTCTGGAGAATGAGCACGACTGAGTTGATTTTGTGAACTATTAGGTGACGAGATAAATCTTGGTTTTTGTTGAGGTTGAACAAAGGAGTCACTAGAGGAACCACTAGTTACTCTACCGGTTTCAGAATGTAATGAATTTTTCCCAGCAGACCCTCTTGAGGCAGCAACACCCAGATTGACTGTATTCAATTTCCCTTGGAGATTAAGATATTTAGCATCATGGGTTGGAACAGGTGGTGGTGAATCTTCTTCATCATCACTATTGTTTGGATATGGTGTTTTATATTCGACATTGTGATAACTTTCTTTAAGTTCATTGAATTGTGCCATTGGAGAGACAACAGAAGAATAACTTCCAGCTCGATCATCACCGTATGGTACCTTCAAACTACCAATTGGCGGAGTTGATACACCACTATTCATTCCAATCTTCCTAACGTCCACTTTCTCGAAACCAGAATCGTCGTCATCATCTTCCACATCACTAAACAATCCATCGTCATCTTTTGGATAAGTATTTTTGGTCAAACTCATTTGGCTTATACCAATAGGTAAATCATCTTCATTAAATTTCTCATGTGAACCATTCAATAAAGTATTTCTATCTTCATAATTATCAGAAGGTGTCTTCAAGTCAGAATACTTTTGATAAATTTCTGCTAATTGAACAGATTTATGATTATCTCTAAGTCTACCATCGTTTGGAACTCCAATCTTTAACTCATTAGGGTTTTTATCAAAACCTTTACCATTAATTCTCGGACCAGGACCAGCGGGTGGTTTCACTTGCTGTTGCTGTTGAGCTTGAGTTTGTTGTTCTGTTGGAGGTTTTGATTGCGACAATGAAGATGATGCCAGTCTTGAAGTTGATGCCTGACCAGCAAAAAATCTAGGAGATCCAGATGAGACAACTGGACTACTCAAGGAGCTCACCGCACCTTTAATTCCTCTTTGACTTCCACATCCTTCATATCCTCTGTCAATTTTAGATTTCAAAATATGTTTTATATTTCCTGTCCAAGTTTTCAAATCCCAACTTAAGAAATCTCCCTTTGTCAATTCTAACACGTCATTTACTTCCAAATAATGTACACGAGGCAAAGTTGGCAACCCAAACAACAATGAGTCTGTGTCATTTCTATTTGCCTTGAGTCTTTTCGGTCTCCCGTATAATCCAAAGGAATCTAACAACGGAACCAAGAATCTAATCAATGTATCAAATCCAGGAACTGCTGAATGTTGCTCTGGCATCAAAAAGATTGATGTATGTTTAAAGTCTCCTGCTGCCTTTTTAGGTACTTTTGTGGATAAACTTGGAGAAGTGAAATTGATGTAACCTTCCATTTTGAGCATGGTAGAATGATCAATCAATAAATGAGATTGTGGATATATAGCAGCAACAGCTGATGCATTGGTAACTACTGCCATCAATTGCTTCTTCTTTTTCTGTTCGTTTTCATAGAATAAGATTCTACCTGGTGTAAAAACTTTCCTCTTGGTGACAGATGGTTCAACCACAGCAAAACATCGTTTCCATGCCATACCACTACCATACCTTATACTAACCCAATCTTCGTGATCAAATCGTTTTTCTGCCAATATTGTTCTAATATCTGATAATCTTGAACCTCTAGCCGATAACAAAGCACCGGTATATGCTTCTTGTAATGAGGAGTATTCAAAGTTTGACAATCTCAACACAGAATACCAGGTGGTTAAATCCTTGTAAGATTTGAATTGTAAAAGATATCTATTCTTTAATGTAGTGGAGACTATAATCACATTGTCCAAGTTTGATTTTGCAGCAGGTAATGTTTTCATGGCATTATATACAGAATCGGTGAAGTTAATATAATTTGGTTTTGAAGAAGTCTCTAATAATGCACCTGGGTTATTTTTGAATTGGGCCAAATTGGCGGCATCCCAATATGCCAACTGATTACCAGTTAGTATCCCGTAAACTTCTCTCCATTCACGATCTGCTGGTTTACCATCACCGTTTAGATCATAGTAAAGCATGAAAATACCTTCATTATAACGACGGTGTGCTTGTGAAGATAATAATGTGACAATAGGCACTAGTTCTGGTGATAAACCTTCCAAACTATCTGTCTCTTGATTAGAAGCAGTCTTGGTAACTTCTGCTTTAGGGGAATTTGTGTTTGATGCTGCTCTTCGTTTGATTGCATCCATTATGACTTATTGTAGAACGAAAGGATAGTTAGTTTTAAATTTAGTAATAAAGTAAAGATAGATCGTGATATTGTACTTCTTTTTTTGTTCTCTCTTTATGTCTCTCTGTCTTTTTTTTTTTTTTTTGAATGATCTGGGATGTGTGTGGATTTCAAACCCTTCTCTTTGTCTTGAAATTTCCTTTAAAAAATTTTTCTTTTTCTTTTCACTGTGGGTGTTGGTAGGTGGGCACAGCTAATAATATATATTTATATAATGTGATGTGATATTATGTGTATTACTCAATCAATGTGTGTGTGTGCGGACAAAAGAAAAAAGAATACTACTCCCCAAGAATGTTACACAAAGCTTTGTCTATTTGATCTGCTCTTTTATAAGACTTGTTTGCTGGGACGATTAGTTGAACAACTCTAACAGGAGATATGGTACTCTGTTAGGATATAGTTATGAATGATTAGTTCTAACAAACTCGCAACAGGAATAATGAATAGGAATAAAGTTGGTTGTATGCAAGTTGAGATCCGAAACTATCTGACTGAAATCTTGAAATCTGTAGATGTGGGAAATCTTGATTTGTTATTTTTCTTTGGTCAGTTGTGAATTGTAAAGGAAAGTAAGTGGATCTTATAATTTGATGCTAAACCAATAGTTAGATGTTTAGGAAGGAAGGAATAAAGGAATAATGTTGGAAGAAGAAGAAGAAGAAAGTGGCAGCCAACAGTTGGAAGAAAAAAAACAGATTCCCGGCTGGAGTGGAAGTGGAAGAAGATGATGGATGGGAATCTAGAATTTAAGTTTCAACTCTATGTGGGTGGGTTTGTTTTTTTCTGAATTGATTGTTGTGGTTTTTTTATTTTTGTATAAAACAGAAGAACCACAACAACAACAACAACAAAAAGTTGTAAACTTTGTACACAAAAAAGTTATAATATTAACGATAACTCTAAACCAGATTTACTACCAGTCCACTACTACCACTACCACCACCACTACTATCCATCTAACCATTTTCCACCTTTTGTGCCACCAAGAAATTGTATCATCTCACATATCTTCTTTTGGTCTCCCTCTCTGTGCGCTCAATATAAACTTTGTTTTCGAAACAAGCCTCTTACAATTTCACTCCCCTCTCTGTTTGAACACTTGTTCATATTTCAACCATCATTGGGAAGGAGGCAGTTTAACAATGTGCATGTGTTGAAAGCGCAAAGGAAAGCAGAAGAAGAAGCATAAAAATAGAATTGTAATAATAACAATCAATCTGGTATTACCGGTATCGGTAGATGCAGAGTTTATTAAGTGTTCATCTTCATTCCTAATTAGGAAATGGTGTTTCTCTTTTGTCCCTTGTTTCTATGCAACAATTAGCCCTCACAATACTTTCCCCATCAACCAAGTTAACACTTCTCGGAAAACCGTCATCAAACATCGAATCTCAACCCCATTAACTAACTACTAGCCAAATAATATAATCATAGACACACAACACATGGGCATGGGATAGTACTACACGTGTGTCGTTGCAATTTTGTTGATACGTGATTATTATATTTTCCTTTTTTGTTTCCTGTAAAATATCAACTCTGACGTCATATAAACTTGGCCATCTAACAAAAGCCTTTCAACATCATCGCCACTATTGCTGGCTGGTGGGATTATATTGCTGAGACGATGTTCAGCTCATAGCCCCCCTACTCCCCCAAATTTCATACTTATTGCCCCTAATACGAGTTTGTTTTGATTATTCATCCCTTGTCTTACAGGTACATTGCAAATCCATGCACCGGAACAATTTGGCCATTTTTTTTGAGTCTACGCGTAATTTTGTGACTGGTTGTGGTTATTATTTTCTGGATCTTCTTTCTTCAGTTTCCAAGCTTTCACCAAACATAATAATAAGAAAATATATTTTAGAGAAGTAAACAAAGTTGTTGCTTGGCTCTAGAGTAAGAAAATAGAACGGCGTGTTATTGGAATAAAGGAAATATCGGAGGTGGCACTGCGTTGTTGAATTCAATTACACAACTCTCAGCAATTCAGATTTTTCGCAGCACAGCCACCCATGTAAGACAACCCCTCGCAGAAACACCTTTCTTCGGGGACCTTATAGATCTAGAAAACACAAATCTACATTATTATACACCCTTTAACAATAAAGTATATTTCAAAAAGTTATTGTTACCTAAATATTACTTTCTTCTTCTTCTTGTTGTCTCAACACTCTCAAAAGTTCTAATCCTTTTGCCAATTGCTTTTCAGCTTCATTGAAATCTTCAAATTGTAAAGCAGATTGAGCAAATTTAGCATGCTTTTGCACTTGAGTTATAGTATCATCACGATTCAATATTTGTTTTATATTCTCTTTGCTTAAAGGAGCATGATGACGTTGAGTTGTTTTACTCGATGATGGTTTCCTAATTGGTGGATCTGGTTTCTTACTACTTTTTTCATTTTTCGGCGAAAATACTTGGATTGTTGATTTCTTGTTTATATGAGACAAATCATCATCTGGTAAATATTTAGGCGCACCTGGCAACTTTACTGATTCATCATCTGTTTCGACTTCTGGAGCAAAATGTGGAACACCTGGTAGTTTGACTGAATCATTATCTTCTTCTTCTACTTCCTCTTCGGGCGGACTCGATTCACCACCAGGTGGTACCAGTGGCAAATTGGAATGCTTATCATCCTCCTCCTCAATAAATTTAGGAAGACCACTAGGAGCACCAGGTAAATTGATTTCATTTCCTTCTTCTTCCTCTCCTTCATCGTCAATTTTCGATTCCTCAACAGGTTCATCTTCCGCATTAATAGCTTCTAATTCATCATCCAATTCCTTTTCCAAATCTTTATCAGTCAATTCATCTTTAAATTCAATCTCTCCCTTTAACAATCTAGATAATTGATATTTCAAAATCTTAATTTTTTCTTTATTCAATTTATCAAACGTATCCCAATCATTAGCTTTCCCTCCACTTATCGCCTCCCAATCAATCTCTTCTGAACTTTTAAAAACCGTTAAAACATTCAAGAAATTCAAAGTGGCTTTCATCTTACTCACTAACCCTGCTTGTTGTTCTCGTTTCAAATTCAGTAATGTTTCAAGACATGAATTAAATAATTTATAAGTGAATGATAATACAACATTGAGTGATAATTGTTTATCATTTAAGGCCTTGTTTAAATTCTCATCCTCTTGATTCGTCTTTATCAGTTCCGTATCATCTAATAATTCAATAGTGAACTTTTCCACATCTTTCGAAGTTGTATGTAATTTATTGGTTAAAATATGTTCTAATACATATATTTTACAATAATAACTGACAATAGCATTGGCTTGAGATAATTCTATAGATCTTATAATATATGGAGTGACTGATTTGTCGGTCTTTAATTCCTCTGGAATTGATGCGATAGTGATTGTCATTATAGGGGGAGGGGGAGTATTGGTTGAATGAGGGCAAAATTACAAAATATATGGAGTGAGTATTGATTGATTTTTTTTTTTTGCTTGTTTGGCTCTTGTTAATTCTACACAAACCTTACAGCTGGTAGCACGAAATATAAATCATTAACGTATGTATATATTATCTACTTCTATATCCATTGATTTGTGGTTCTATTCCCTCCAAATCTTTGTTTATAAACCTTGAAAATATTAGGAAATGCATCATCCTTTTTAAGTACTACGGTTTTATTAGTAGTTAGTTTCCCTTTGATTAAATTTGAATCAATTAAAGTAACCATTAAATTCTCCAAAAATAATTCATCATTATAATGATTTTCAACAGGTACACTTAAATAATTAAATGTGTTTGGTTTCCCCGAAACTATCCATACATTTTTAATCAAATTCCTCATGATTAGAATCTCTAATTTATTCATCAATAATAATAAATTTTTATCTTTCAAATATTGATAATTTTGTTCAATCATAATGTTAAAATTCTTATAATCTCCAGCTCTTATAAATTTTGACATTGATTCATACATGGGTATAAATGGGACACTTAAACCATGATAATAAAAAGTATTGAAATTAGGAATTTTCCCAAGAACCAAACTTATAGGCAACAATAATTCAAGAATTAATTCTTGATTTTTCAAACTTGACGTATTTGTTAAACACCATTGTAAATGAACAAAACTATCCATTAATTCAGATTTAACCAAATAATATTTCGCTAAATAGTATCGATATTTCAATCTTTGATTAATATTAAATTCATTAAATTTCAAACTTGTGTTTTGCATATTACTAAATATATTTCGACATAATAATGGATTATCAAGTTTAAAATAAATATAACATAAAGTATTACCTAAATGTAATATGATTGATTTTTTAAATACATTAGAATCATTAATTCTAATATTATTAAAAATTTTCAAAATCAAACTAGCCATATAATTCAATCTAAATTTCCCTCCTTGTTCTTTAAAATACATCAATAAATCCAATTGTTTAGCCCAGGGGACAACTTGAGATATTGTCTGTTCAATAACATTAGATAATAACCAACCATACGAATTATTATTGAATCCAATAGATAAGTCATTCAAATAAGTAGCATACAAATCAAACGACTTCAAAACGGACCATGGATCCATCTCATGACATAATTTGATAAAACTACTTATGATTAAATGGAAAGCTGACCAATCGTCATCATATAATGTTGGTATTGTTGAAGGTATGTTGTTTTTGGTATTGTATATATTGGCAATGTATTTGTTTTGTTGTGGGTTTGTAGATAGTAGTTTTGTCAATTGATTGATCTTCACATTGTTATCTGATATACTATAGGTATGATCGATTTCACTTATGAATTGAACTAAACTCATTTCAGATGAGGGGGCGGGTTGTTCGTGATGTCTTGGTGATGTGTAATTATTTTTTGGGTTGTTTTTTTGTCCGAGATTTTCAGTTATATGATTACCATAAACCAAAAATGAGCAAACGAAAATTACGTCCAATATTGGTTACTAATGATTTTCAAAAAGATTCAATATTTTGAAGAAGGATCAAAGTTGCTAGATCATTCTTAATGAGCTGATTATCGATGATGATGACGAGTCAAAAATGTACTTGAATGGTAGCAACGCCCAAATGGGTATCGATTTGTATAATACCTGTATATAAGAACTGAATGAATAGTCGGAGAAAGAAAAGGACAAAAAAAAAAAAAAAATTTAAAAAGTTAATCACCATACGACACATTTGACCATATATAGCTAGATTGAAAATGGCATCAGTAACTCCAAGAAGAGCTGCACCGGGCATACTATCTAAGAAGAAACCCAATTCGGCATCCACCACATCACAAACAACAGTGTCCCGTAATAACAAAATAGTCATTCGTTTATTACCACCATCTTTAACAGAATCGGAATTTTTAAATCAATTAGCTTCACATTATCCATATCATGCTACAAAGATATGTCAATATTATTATATTGAAGGACATTACCCAAAGACCAATTTCGAAATTCCAGTTTATTCTCGAGCATATTTGAATTTTAATAATAATCAAGATTTAGCTGAATTTCTTCAATTTTTACAAGAGAAATCATTCACAGATGAACTTGATTCTACTATTCCCGTCATTGAGAAATCATTGTTTCATAAGATGATTGATTCGAAATTGCAAGGTATGAAAAAAGATAAGGGGAAAATTAAGAATAACGAAGTGGATGATAAATTGAAGAATGATGAAGTTTATAATAAGTTTTTAAAGTTCTTAAATAATGAGATTGATGAATTTAGTTTGATTGAAATTCATGAAAAGGTTTCTAGTAAAGGGTCGTCTACCAAGGAAGTAGCAGTCGCTCCTGTTAAAGAAACAAAGAAAGAAAAGGCAAAGAGGAAGAAAGAAGAGGCTAAACTATTAAAGAAAGAAGACGCAAAACAGATATTAAAGAAATCAGAGAAACAACCAAAAGAAGTGAAAGATGAGAAGAAAGTGCCTGATGAGAAAGCTAAAGCAGAAATTAAAGCTAAAGAAAAACAGAAACCTGCAAAGAAAACGACACAACAACAACAACTGCCAAAGAGTGAAGCAACCGCTACCAATGCAGATACAGCAAAGAAACCAAAAAAACCAAGATCGAGAGGTCGCGAAACTAAGGATCCTGAATCCAAAGATGTCAAGCCCAAAGATGCCAAACCTAAAGATAGTAAGCCTAAAGACGTTAAGGCCAAACCTAAGGATACGAAACCCAAAGACAGCACACCAAAACAAGGTAAACCCAAAGATGGTCAACCAAAAAGTAGTAAGCCCAAGGAGGGTAGTTCTAAGGATATCAGGCCGAACACTGGTAAACCTAAAGAGCATAAAGACGTAAAGCCGAAAGATGACAAGTCTCCGCCAAAAAACGGGAAGCCCGAGGCATCATCACAAAAGAAATCAATACTAAAACCCAAATCTCAAGAACAAGAAGGTCCAAAGAATGAAAAATCTTCACTGAACATGAAACCTATGAAGTTGTTACGAAGACCAGAGACTACGTAGAAAAGGAAATTTTATTTAATGTTTAAAAATCTACATTGAATTTCTAAGACAAAAAAAAAAAGTTTAACGACTTGTATATTTGTTTTTCTCTCTTTATTCTCTTTTAAAGTCATAATTTGGCAACACTATCTTTACCACCTTTCCAAGAAATGCCACCACTCCAATCACAAAGATCAAACACCAATGATCTGATATCATTTAATTCCTCTTTTGTAGCACCATTATTCAATGCACCTTTTAAATGACCTTTCAATTGTGGATTCACATCTTGAGGAATTAAACAAGCAACCACACACATTGAGGTTTCTTTACCATTAATGATCTCAGTGAAACTTAACAATGGTGAATAAACATGATGATACGCAAAATACCATAAATCAGGGTATGCAGTAAACATTTGATTTCTAATCCTTGTGTTGATTTTATTTCTATACACTGAATTCCAAAAATTTGACCCACGAATTAAATCTGATTGTATTTGTTTTGCATTTATAGATGATGGTGATATTGGTCCATCTATAGTGTCCACGGAAACCAAACTTCCCTTGTTAGTATCATCAAATCTTGTCCCATTAACATCCTCGCTCAAAATCGATGCTGAAGGAATATGTCCCGGTGCTACAATACAAGGACGTTCTGGAATATTACCAGCTTTCAAAGTAGTTGGAGTGACTGTTTTTAAAATCATTAAAGCGTTAATTACTTTAGGTAATCCAATTAAAGCGACACTTTTCAAAATCACTTCTCTGAATCTAGATGTTAATTTATCTTGAAAATGGAATATTTCTTCATCTTTTGAAAATTTAAAATTTAATGGTAATTTTTCATAATATCCATTAGGAATCAAAATATCTGGTAAATTAACCCCAACAGCTGTCAAATCTTGATATTTCTTAGCAGACTCAATTGAATCCTTAGCTAACTCAATCAAATATCTATCAGTTAATAAAGAGGATGATGGTGTTGATGTTGTTTGAGCATCTTCTAATAATTGTTGACGCAAGGCAAAATGATACAATTTGGGGATCTCATCTGTTTGATTTATAACGGTTAGACAAGCAGTTGCAATTAAATACCAAGTGTTTGATAAACTTGGATACTTATATGCTAATCTCACCAATCTTTCTGCTGTTAATAATGTCATTGCAGGTGGTGGTATTTTGAAAAGAAAATCAAGGGTCGATATTCGACTAGTGTGTTTAAATGAGACATTTTTTTCTTTGCTTCTTAGTTAGAGAGAATCCGCTAAATCTTGTGGGTGTGGGGATCGGATCAGAATACACTACTGCACTCCTGCACATGTGTTGTCCAACAGTTACCGAGGCATACCGGCTATTGATTCAACCTAATTTCGTACGGAGTAAATTCTGGGGTATTATCAAGTATATTTAAAAATCTACCTTAACTATATAGAGACTACTTGGAGCAAACATCAAAATTCTTTCATTGTGATTCTAGATGATTTGCCATGACTGTTTCGTAGCTATCAATGCAACGTTGAGAACAAAACTGTTTACGGATAGGAACATTTTTATTCAATAATATATCCCACCATTCGTAAATTTCTCCCACAGGGTTAACTATGACGAGATCACATTGGTTGCAAATGTCGTTATATTTACCCTTTGTTATAGCCTCTTTAATCAATTTATGATACAATTTTGGAGTGTGCTTCTTCCAAGATTTAGTTTCTTGATAAGTAACGTCATGTTTAGCAATTTTGTTTAAACACAAGCTACTAAGTAGTGTTAAATACGTAGTTGGTGGACTTTTCGGAATGACTTTTGTTCTATAATTCAATCTGTACAGTCCAACAACAACGCCGATTTCAAGTATTTGGTCTTTTGAAAAGCTATCAATGGATATGAATGGATTGGGCCCCGCTCTAAAATTGTGTAAATTCGACAATTGTAAAATTTGGAAAGGTAAGAATTTGAGAGAGTTTGCACCTAATGATAAATCAACTAAATTTGTTAATTTCCCAATTAATGGAGGTATGACTTTCAATTGGTTTACTCTCAATGCTAAAACTTGTAATTTTGTGAATTTGAATAATGCAGGTGGTAATTCTTTAAGATTATTATGTGCCAAATATAATTGATACGACACTTGTTCTTCTCCAATAATAACCATATTATTTAAATCTTTAATTTCAGGTGGTAATTCATATAAATTCATTCCTTCCAAGTTTATAGTTGTTTGTATATCTTCAAAACTGCTTAAAATAATATTCCTTGCCTTGTTATAATTATCTTGTTTAGACACTTCACTTACACTTTCCTCCATAAATAAACTTGAGGATAATTGATTATTGAAAGTACCATTGAACCGATTGAACCTATCGATACCAAAATCTACTTCTGAACTCAATTCTTTATACTTTTTCTTAGTCGGGGAACTAGCAATTTCTTCTAATTCACTCCGTAACAATTGATGCTGATCAATGGGTTTCGTTGCTGGAGACTTGGGGATTTGATACTCAATTTCTGGGTTGGTTGTAAAATCAAATTCTGAAAATAATGGCACATCTGTGAATAATGCAGGAGGTGGACTGCTAGGGGGTAATTGCTTTCTGAAACTTTTAACCACATCTTCTTCCTCTTCTTCTTCTCCTTCTTCTTCCTCTTCTTCTTCTCCTTCTTCTTCTTCTTCTTCTCCTTTTTCGTCCTGTTCATCATCTATCAAAGTCGGCTCTTCCTCCTCTTCAGTACCAATGTCTATTCTTTTCACATCATCCTTATCATTAAAACTCTCACCCATTTTTCTTTTCAAACGTGGAGGAACATTTCTACCTAATAAACGACGTGACTTACCCTTCAATGGAGACGGGGAGATCGTCTTTCTCGTGTGATATAAACTGCCTGCATTTTCATCGATTGTTATTTTATCCCTTGGTGTGGTATCGTATGGGAGAGGATCATTGAGTGTTGTCCCCAGATATGCAAATGGTAATAAAGGATTGGTTTTCTCCATAATGAATAGCTAATATATATGTGATTATCCTCTCCCCCGTTGGATACGAAGTTGATGAATATTTATACTTCGGGGGCACTTGATATATATGAATTATACTTTTTTATTAAGCAGAACCGGAAAAAGACAAAAATTAAAATTAAAATTAAAATTAAATTTACTTGTTCATGCAACATAGGTAAAATTATTTTTTTTTTCGCGTTTCCACATAATACAAACAAGATTGAGAACAATGAATAACCAATATATTAAAGGATACGCGACGGGCCCTCTCGTGCGATTACATATTGATTGTATGTTCACACTCAATACAAGGTTTTCGGACAGTTGTGAATCTCTAAAATACACTGTCTAGTATACTGCGTTCAATCTATCAATCAGTATCTGAGAGATGAGCTAATTCTAGTTTTGCAATTAAAATTTCGTATATTGCAAGCCGCTAAATAAAATGTTACCTGGAGAACGCGCATATGCTGGGGTGAATGAAAATATAATTATCGAATATCGGACTTTGAATAAACCACTTTCTAGACTCTAGTATTAAAAAGACAATAATTAATACAAATAACAGCTGTATAGTAGCTGGAAATACTTCCCAAACAAGATATCTATTGGATTAGACCAGTCTGTTAATTTCCTGCGAGATAAAAAAATGAAACAGTATATAATATCAAAAATTTTGCAGTCGAATAGTCGACTACAATTAGTTAATAATGAGGAACAATATTAGGACCATTCAATGTACTAAATTCACTATTCTATATACTCACTATATACAACTACATACAACTGCAACAAATTATTCTTTTCTTGCCCCTTCACTTGCTAATTGGTGAGCCTCAACGTTCCCAGGATTTCCCGCATGGCCCAGTTCATGAACATACGACAACGACCCCCAACCTCTGTCCGTATATTGTTGGTTAATGCTACTTGAAATCTTCGCATTACCACTTATCAAATCAGAATTGGCGACACCCTTGCCACCACCATGACCGCCTTTACTACTAGTAATTGCATAGTTTGAATCACTGTGGATCAGTGTGGGTCCAGTTGCTTTTCCAGAATGCAAGTCGTTCTGAATATTAGTCAATGCATGATGAACAGCATGCAATTCAGCTCTACCCCCGGATGGTGGGTGCGATGAACCCTTGTCAGCTTTGCTTAAAGATACAGAAGCATTCCTAGCATCACCCTTTCCGTAGTACACACCATATCCGGAACCACCTGGTTTTGAAGAACCATCTACGTGGACATGAGATGATGTTGGCTTTCCACCGCCGCCGCCACCACCTCCACCATGTTTACCTCCACTAGCTCCTCCTCCATGACTAGCACTTGGATGACCGCCCCCTGCATGACCACCACCTTTACCACCGCCTCCTCCTCCATGTCCTGAGCTGGCCTGTCCTCCTCCACCTTTGCCGCCTCCACCTCCGTGACTTGCACTTGGGTGTCCACCTCCTGCGTGACCGCTACCTCCATGTCCACCACCACCACCATGACTGGCACCTGCGTGACCACCTCCACCACCTTTTCCACCACCACCACCGCCGCCAGAGTGGCCTCCTCCTCCACCACCATGACTAGCACCGGCATGTCCGCCACCACCGCCACCTCCGTGTCCACCACCGCCATGACCACCGCCACCGCCATGACCACCGCCACCAGAATGTCCACCACCACCTCCTCCGTGTCCACCACCTCCGCCTCCAGAACTACCGCCTTTTGCCATTTTTGATAAATATAATTAATTAGATAAAAGTAAAAATATACGGGATTTCGTATAATAGTTTCAAATACTAATAAACCATGTAAAAAAAAAAAAGAGAGACATTCAAATGACTTTTTATAAGAAACATTTTATGGACTCCCTCCCTTCCCCTGAACAATGCAACTTTACGTAACCCTTGTTTATCGCTACTATGTTTCCTCATGTCCAATAATGTGGGATTGTGGGGATTGAAGAAAAAATGTCAAACTGATCCGCCCAATAAATGTTACTTATTGTTATTCCAATTGTCGAATATTGTTTATCCCTATAGTAGTAATACAACAACTTTGTTAACCCCCCATATCTGCACATATGGTAGCACCCAACAAAAGGGAGAAACAAAATCATATTTCATATGCACTCCCTTTTTCATAAAGCCTCGCTTTAATAACCTGGAGATAAAGAGAGACGTGGAGAACCAAAAAAGAAAAAAAAAAATAGAATAATATCCAGGCTGTTTAATTAAACAGATTTCGTTACAAATCCTTCGACATAAATTAACTATTCCAAAAACTATACTAAGTGAGATCACAAAAATGGCAGTTATAACCCCGGAGATACTACTTAAACTAGCATATTCGTATCCTGCTTTACAAAATTCATGGTATTTAATAGTGATTGCAAGTTTGACTGAATTGAATTTACCTGAAGAGATTCCTAAAATTTTACATTTTGCATTACGTCAACAATTATTAGAATTTCAAAATGATGATAGTTTATTAACTAATAAAGTGATGTTACAATTAGCTAAAGATTCAATTAGTTCAAGTAACAAATTCCCTGGGATTTATTATACTGGGGTTAATTTACCTGATGTTTTGATACCTCATACATATGCTACCCAATTACCTTTGAATTATAAATATTCCCGTGGTGTTGATATTGAAAGAGCACAACAATTGATTGTGGATCAGATTAGAGAGGTGTTGTTGAAGATCAGTATGTTTAGTGGTTTGCCAAAGACCATTAATGCGTTGATGATTTTACGAGCAGCTACCCCAACGGCATTATCTTCAAACACCCCCAAGAGGAAAAACATTGTTGAAAATACAGGATCAGGATCATCAGGTGATGGTGGGGTTGAGACTATAGATGGGAAAATAACTGCTCAGTCCATTGAAGTTGATCAAGTAGTTTCTAATTTGATTCAAGGTTCTGAATATTGGAATACCATATATGCCAACAAATTAAATGTTCGTATTAAGAAAGAAATGTTGAGAGCGTATCCTGATTTATGGTATTTTGTATATCATCATATTTATGGACCTTTGATTAGTTTCACTGAGGTTTTATCACCTATCAAGACTTCATTTTGTCTTATTGCATGTATGATTCCTCAAGATGTCAATTCTCAATTGAAAGGTCATTTGAAAGGTGCGATAAATAATGGTGCTACGAAAGAAGAAGTAAATAGTGTTAGACTGTTGGTTTTTGATGTTTGTGAGTTAAAAGAAACTAAACTATGGAAGAATGGAAAAGAAAGTGTACCAAAATTGTAAAACAAATCAAAGATATAGACATCTCCCCTATATATTCTTATTTATATAATATAATATATATTTTTATTTTAAAAAGTTGTTTTTGTTTTCCCCCCCTTTTACTCTTACAACTGTATTCTATCTTGTCTTTTAATCAATAAAATTTGTAATCCACAAAATGCAAAGAATGCCAAATAAACAAACACAGCACTGAAAACAGTGCTTGCGACAGCAGCACCATCTTCTGGATCGTTTATTGACCCCATGAATGATTCACTATTGGTCTTGAAAAGGTATCCTATGACGGATAATATGACAATTGCAAATGATGATGTGACAAAGCAACAATAAGCTTGGAAAGTAGATACTACTGGTTTCATTTTTTTTTTCGTTTTAGATTATTATGGGATGAATTGGATGTGGTTCGGTTTAATGAATGATGATATGTTATGTAATGAGATGTGAGTGTTGTTTTTGTTTGAGTGTGTGTGTGTCTATCTATGTTATCTTTGTTGGAAGGACTGATAATGAAGTTGTAATTTAATTTAATTTAATTTTTTTCGTTCGTTGAACCACTGGTGCGCATTTCTTCTTCCTCTTCTCTTGTTCTTGTTCTTGTTCTAATCGTAGTAACAAACTGCAAAAAATAAACAGAGAAAAGAGGAGGGTGTGCATTTGGAACAAAAATATGGATTATTACTATGGGAATGAATAACACTACAACTACAACTAATACTAATACCACCACACTAGAATACTAATCTTTAAATTGGACTTTCCGTCTAGTTCTCTTGCCTATACTCATCAACGGAGAGATTTCATTACTACTGCTCTCATTACTACTCAATTCACCCAACCCTCCTCCTCCTCTTCTTCCACCTCTTCCACCACCACCACTCTTGATTTCAACTTGACTTGTTTCATCATCCAAATCATCATCATTATCTTCTTCATCCAACACCCCTTCTTCCTCTTCATCATCATCAGCACCTGGTGTTCTACCACGATCACCTTGTTCAGTATGGCCACTTGCTTCTTTTTCTGCTTTAACGGGACTACTCATCAAATGTGCATCTCCTTCTCCATCTTCTTGTCTTTCCAATTTCCTCGTCTTTAATAATTGTACGGCTCGATATGTCTCCCTCAAGAAATTTAATCGATCAGCAACAGTGTATAGATCATTATACCATTGACTTTCAATTTGCTTGGTCTGTAGAACCCCATTGTAATCTTTATTGTTCCCCCCATTTGTACTAAGAGTGTAATTTTCAGAATAGTTCCTCATTGATTCAATCGAAGTTCGTATCTCATTTGTAATAATTGAAAGGGAACTAGGTTCCGGTGTAGGCGTTGGTGTTGGTGTAGGAATAGGTGTGATTTGTCTCTTGGTTGGACTCGAATCCGTCAGTGTGATGGATGTTATGGTTGTTGTACTTGTATTTGCGCTATTATTATTACTATTATTGTTGTTGTTATTATTATGGCTGCTATGGGGTAGTTTTATCAATGGTTGTGAATTAAGAAGTGTTAATGATTGTTTTCTCGTTCTTCTTAATCTACCATTAGGTGAAATTGCATTGGTATTATAAAAAAATGAAACTATTTTAGATGGTGATGAACTTAATGATGTTGATCTCGATTTCACCTTGGTATCTATTGTTGTATCATCAATATCTTGTGGTTGTGGTTGTGATTGTGCTTCGTGTAATGTGTCATTGATATTGTTGTTCAATGAAGAACGTCTTGTATTTCTTGTCCTTGGTGTGGAAGTGTTGGTAGCTTCTATATTCTTAGAAGTTTGTAGCTTCTTATACTTAGTGATGTTGTATTTCAACGTAATAATCATTGTCATAGTTGAATATTGCCAGTAGAAAGATAGATATATCTATGAATAACAATCTTGGTTCCGAACAAATTCTCAAAAAATTGCAGTTAAAATTTTTGCTAACAACTCAGTGTGGTAGTGGGTGGTGGCTCAGACAATTTTTTTTTTTCCTACTGTCCGCCTACATATATTTTTCATCACCAAAAACAACACCATTAACAACCACCAATATCAATCCAACAGAAACCAAAACATGACTACAGGAACCCTAGAATCAACACCAACCAACGATGTTTTAATCAAAACGGCAGATGATGTATCCAACCTTATTGAATCATTCATTGAATTGGGTGTATTAGTCCATGATAATCAAGGTACA
This sequence comes from Candida gigantensis, assembly GCA_030557085.1. Lineage (NCBI taxonomy): Eukaryota > Fungi > Ascomycota > Pichiomycetes > Serinales > Debaryomycetaceae > Candida > Candida gigantensis. The sequence goes on from JAKTVG010000328.1 coordinate 120,551, forward strand.
CCGCAATCAAACCAAGCATTAATGAGCAAATTGAACCATTTAATCCTTCAATTGAAACAAACCAACGATGCAAACAGTGCTAATCTAAAGCAATTCCCCATCCCTGTTGATGTTGTTTCTTATATTGAAGATGGAAGAAACCCGGATATTTATACTAGAGAATTCATAGAAGTCAGTGCAAAGAGTAATGCGAGATTGAAAGGAAAGATGCAAGGGTTTAAAAAGTTACGTGATGTGTTTGGTGAGCAATTGAAACAAGAGTTTCCTGAGTTGACTGATAATGTTGCTGATATCATTCAAAGAACTGATGGAGTGAACGAAAAATAAAATCATGGAGGGAGAGGGGGGGAAGGGCAGCATTGTTGGTAATTAGATTATGGAAATACGGGAGTTTTTGGACAATTAAGTGGAGAGCATTCCCGAAGTACTGCATTAAACTAAGCAGTAAAGCATCAAATTTGCTTGGTGTGGGTTCTACATGGCAAATCAGAAATACGGTGTTTCATTTTGCTATTGCAGACGAAAAACTACAAGAGCTGTGTTGGGGCTCAGAAGTATACTCTTCAACCAATGGACAGGCGATTGTTTGAAACAGGATTGCAACTGTGAGAGAGTGGCAGCACATATAGGCTCTGGATACAGATTATTGTATATCTCGTATAGCAAAAGTAGTATTTGTCGAGAAACTTGAAGATGTAAATAATGATATGCAGCTAAGAAGAAAATACTTTATGTAGATAAAGGCGTACCAATTCAAACTTGAATTTGGAATAATATAAACTTTTAGATGTAATTTTTGACTAAAAAATGATGAAAAATGTAAAATACAAATAAATCAATTTTGCAACTATATGATAAAATCTAAAATAACCGAATGACTAGTAAATAAGTTATGTCAAATCATAAATATAAAACAATAGAAATAATAGAAGAAAAAACGGTTTGATTTGATTGCAAAAAATGGCTGGCCTGTATCAAGTTGCAAAGTAATTATTAGAATTTAGATTTTTTTCTTTGTTGTCACTGTTGTAATCAATCTTACTCAGTCAGAACAAAAAAAATATTAAATTGAATTTTTAACTTGAATCTCTCAGTAATACACAGTTTCAAAGATGGCTGGTTTCGTCATATCCAAAACTGTCTTTTGTTCATTTTGGAATACGGAAATGGATCACCGACACATCGGTGCATGCAGTAGTTCAAACCACAGAACTGTTCTCTGGTGCTTTCTTGCATGGTTAGTCTGATTTGATCCAATTTGCAAATCAACAACTGCAATAAGAGAATGTTATCTAATTGGCAAATGAGAAGGAGAAAAAATAACGAGAACTAAAAGAAAATCGGAATGATAGATCAAGTTATACTACTACTCATCATTGTAATTCATTGTTGATCTCATGTCTGTTTCGATGAAGGTGATGAAGATTGTATGTAATGCAAGGTGCTGCCCCGGACTTGAATAATACGAAGGCAGCGAACAATTTGTTATACGCGTAACAAAAACCCACGAACTTTTTTACAATTTTATTTTGAACACAAAAGTTATTTTGATGTATATTAATAAAGAAACCAATTGATAATAGTCCAAGAATTAAAAGCAACTTCCTTAATTGCCGAAAAACCAGGTAGATAAATATCCGAATTGTGGTACTAGCAATCATATAATACAGTGGAAAACTATTATAAAGAATGCCAAGGTATCGTATCCACGTGGTTTTATCTCTTACTACCCACCCATAATCAGTTCACGAGAGTAGGTTAAGCCATATTGAGCAAACAGAAGATCCATACAACCTTTATATATTGCTAACCAGTGACATGGTTAGGAAGTGAAATTTTGAGTGGTGCGATTTTCTTCTATCAGGACTGAGAAAAGCACAACAAAAGAAACAACCAATGGCAGTAGCAACTCCGAAGATACGAAGATACCAGTGGGTGGGTGTCTAAACCAGCGTAATACGATATTGTTTTGTTTGAAGTATATCGGCAATGATCTCAAAGAACGAAACATGCAATAGAACAAAACAAAAAAAACGAATGTAGTTTAAATCACGATACAGTATGGACGCACGCACAAGTAGAGACTGCATCAACGTGTATTGTATTGTGTGGTATACGAAATCCAAAAATGGAATAACCTTTGTTGAATTAGGTAAGAGTAACCTAACCTTATAGAAACCACTCCACTAAGATACGAACTAAAGTTTTTATTTTAAGAAAATTGAAACCAAAAACTAAAAACTAAAAAGTAAAAACTAAAAATAATTTTAATTTCAAGTTTGCGTTTTGGTTTAGTTAGATTCATATATTTTTTTTATGTTTGTTGGTGTATGCAAGAGGTTTTGTTCCTTTTTTCACTATTAGCTAATTTATATTGTTCACATACATATAACTCCTTGGTCTTCTTGTTCTTCTTCCATCAGAATGTTAGATCCTTTGCCAATCTTTATAATTATCTTCTTTCTTACCCCCCTACAGAATAATATCTAGGGGGTGGTAGTAGTCGCGCGTCCAGTGTAATCGATGGTACATTTTTTTCATCACCTCCTTATTATATATTTTGTTTGAACACCTTGCATGTTTGAACTGTAAAGAAGTATTTTAAAAAAATGGCTGGCGGATTGTTTACACCAAATCATATTTCAAAAATTAAAACCTAGAGGCAATAATTGCTGATGGGGGGATGGGGAGGAGGTGGAGGTGGAGGTGGAAGTGGAGGATGATGATGGTTACATAGAATCTTGAGTAAAGATTAAAATTTAAACTTAAACTTTAATAGATTGACTGACTCTATACTCTCACTTAAGAAATATGGATATGGATGCTAAATATGCACAGATTAAAAATCTTCCACAATTGATTTCATTGTTCAAATTTATGTATGTATAGATATTATACACCATACTTGTTTGTGTGGATGATGTATTATTTAGTAACCTCCTGCTCTTCCTCCTTGTAATTATAAAATGGAAGAATACATACACAAAATACTACATCGCATCACCAAGCTCATCCTCCAAGACTTATGGTTATTTTATTATTTTTGTGTACAAGTCCAAATTCAAATTTTATTCTTGTGCTACAAAACATAACATCAGAAGTTTATTATCTTTGCTTTGCTTACTTCTCTCTGGCTCACTCCTTTCAATAAGCACTAGTCTCCTCCTTGCACATTTTAAACTACATTTATAATTATGTCGTTGTTGTTGTACGAAGAATCTCCCATTGTCTTATATAATAACATATAAATCCACGTTATACAAAAATGTTACTTTAGACCTTCTTCTACTTTTTTTTTGATTTCTTACTTTGTTATCAAAAAGACTTCAGTCAAAGTGGTAAATAAAAACATATATAATATAATGGTCAACTCTAAGATTTATTCACTTTTGTTATTGTCATTAATCAAATTTGTCAATGCAGATGACACCACAACCACAATCACAACAACTCCATTAACCACCGCAACTACCACTGTTGGATTACAAGAAGATGTGTACGGTACCGAATATATCTTTACCGATGCCAATGGACAATTGACCACAACTACCGTACTTGCTAGTACTGTCACTAACCCAGTTGGATTGGCTGGTGAATCTACCACTACCAGCACCACTCCTACCTCAACTGCAGAAGAAGGTGAATCTGGTGCTTCTTCCCCAATAAGTGCAACCACCACAACTGCTTCCGGTGCAGCAACCACTGGATCAGGAAGTTCCTCAAATGTAATTATTACTTCATCTGGTGCTTCAACTGGCACTTCTCCAACTTCAGCTAGTATCAATCCATACTTTACTGAAATTTCCGTATATGTTCCACCTGGTGTTTATTCAACTTCAACTAAATACACAAATACCGTATTGGATAATGGAGTTACTGCTGTTCTTGAATTAGTTGTTTTACATACTGAATTCTGTGAAGTCTAGTCTAACCACACCCCCCCTCCCACTTCGGCTTATTTTTAGTTTTAATAAAAGATTGTTATTTTAATTCATTTAGTTTTTAGTTTTAGATTTAGTATTTGTATTTCCATTTTTTTTAATATAGTAAACACACACCGAGTTTCCGGTTTTTTTTTTTTAATTTATTGAAGTACATTACATCTTAAATACTCTGGTCGAGATTCACAATATGGCATATTTTTATTCATATTCAAATCAAATAACAATACTCCCAATTCCTTTTTTTTAACATTTGTGAAAATCCGTTTCCATTGACTTAAAACTTTCAATTTTTGTTTCTTCCCATCAATACCAATATACCTCAATTTAGCACCCGGTAATGAAATATACAG